>VMDO01005325.1:91184-113307 GCA_007922755.1 Pedetes capensis
AAAAAAAAAAAAAAAAAAAAAAAAAAAAAAAAAAAAAAAAAAAAAAAAAAAAAAAAAAAAAAAAAAAAAAAAAAAAAAAAAAAAAAAAAAAAAAAAAACAGCACTATTAGATGACTCAACCATACCCAAAAGCTGCCTTTAAGGCCAAAACACTTACAGAACCAAATCTGTGGTGCCACCTAGTGGTCAGAGCTAGAGAACAGCTTGTGTTGGTGACAATGCAGCAACTCACTTGTAGAGTTCTGCTTGAGAATTAATTTCTCACAACTGATTACTAAATGCTATAGTATTTATGGCAATAGTTACATTCACTTATGTAATACAAACGTTCTCTTGAGGTAAGCAAGCAGGTATCCTAAAGTCCCTATTTTGAGGCTCTGTGCATGTAAGTGAGCAGAACAGGACCCACAAGTGAAGGAAGCCCAGCCAAGTTTGAGCTCAGCTCCACCCAGTGGTCAGGCCCTTCCCAGGCAGTAGCTGCCCTTCCCACTGCAGGGAGAAGACAGGCTCCCAGGCTGGAGACCCAGACACTGGGAGGTCCCCACTCAGAGAGGCCAAAGTGCACACACTTGAACATGAGTGGAACCATGAGGGCAAATTTTTTTTTAATTTAGTAAAAGAAGATCAATAAAATAAAAAAGAAGAACTAGTGTGGTGGCACATGCCTATAATCCCAGAACTCCTGAGAAGCTGAGGCAAGAGGATCACGAGTTTGAGACCAGCCTGAGCTACACAAGGAGATCCTGTCTCGAAAGAAAGAAAGAAAGAAAAGAAAAGAAAAGAAAAGAAAAGAGAAGACTGTGTGCTATAAAGGACATTTATCAAGTAATTCATGTCTGTCTTAGTGGAGTTCACTCTGGAAAACTGCTGAAAAACTGATGAAGGTCGTCATATGAAGCAAAACAAACCAGACTCAGAGATAAATGCCACATGTTCTCTCATACGCAGAATTTAGATTTGAAAAAAAAATCTCATATATGTGACTTGAAAGTAAAAGGGGACTATCTGGAGAGGGGAAGGGAATAGTGGGGGGAAAGGGAGAAAGAAAGAGAGGTAATGAGGGCATGAATAACAGCAAAGTACATGACACAATTGTATGAAAATTCCATAATGAAACCCATTGTATTATATGGTAATTAATTTTTTTTTTTTTTTGCAATACTGGGAGTTGAACCAGGGCCTCACATGTGCATGCTTTGCAAGTGCTGTACCACTGAGCTGCACCCCCAATCCATTTTTTTACTTTTTGGGACAGAATCTTGCTAAATTACACAGACTGCTTCTGGCCTTGACCTTGTGATCCTCCTGCCTCGGCCTCCAGAGGCACTGGGGTTACATGCACTCACCACCAGCCTGGCTCTTATTAAAACTAATCAAGTTGGGGACAAGAGAGGGTAATGGGGGGATACGAGGAAAGTATATGATATACTTGTAGGCAAATGTCATCATGAAGCCCATTATTTTGTGTGCTAATTAAAAAAGGAGTAATGTCTTAAAACTAATCAATCTTTGTATAATTTGGATTACATGTTCTGGTAGAAAACTTTTTTTTTTTTTTTGCTCCCTTCTCCTTTTCCTTCACTCTTCCTTTGCAGAGCAGAGGAGTTCTGTCATCCTCATTCTTAACTGCTTTCCCCAGAAGGCTGTGCACCACCTCACTGTCATGAAACATAGATTCTATGTTAAAAACAGATGAACATGTTTGTGACTTTTCATAATGTCAGAATTTATTGGCAATAAATTTACAAGCCATGTCCATTTCTCTGGCATTAATTTACCAAGTATTCCTGATTTCACTTGATAGTTAGTGGCCATCAGCAACCACAGGTTTTTTTATTCCGATCTTAATTACGAATATTAATTCTCAGATCACACATTACACTTCACACAATTATACATGTAAGTTACAGAATAGCAACTAAAATGTTAAAGAGGCTACAGAGTTTGAAGAGGGCTTACTTAAGCCTTACTAATGAACCCATCTCAGACCTGTTGGAGGACAGGGCCAGTCTCAAGAAGAGGAGCTGAAAAACTGCAGCACTGGTTCAAGAGAGATGCAGGGCCAGGTCAAAGTGGGGCACAGGACAGGGTCGGGATGAACGGCAATTCAAATGGGCTGCATCAAGGAGGGAGATCGAGCTGAGCTGAAGCCCCGAGGACAGAGTCAGGTGATCGTTGTCCGCCATCCAGGACAGGTATAGTGGGTGGCCTGTAGACAGGTCAATGGGTGCTGCCATATCCCAGTCCTTTTATGTGGTCCAGGTAAGGGAGTTGCATCACTCTTTGGTCTGGTGTGTTCAGTAAGTTCATGGTGTGGTTCTTCTGATATATTTTTGATATATCCATGCATCTGTGTGTTCCATGATTCAATAAGTTCATAGGTGGTAATACTGTATTCATATGAATACATTACTATTAGTCTGTGCCTCATGGTTTATGCTGGACAGATGTTGGTTGTTTATGTGCATAAACAAAATGTAGAGTCATCCTGCCTCAGCATCTGTACTCAAAATGGAGAAAACTGCTGGGGTTTGTGTGTGTGTGTGTGTGTGTGTGTGTGTGGTACTGGGGGTTGAACCCAGGGCCTCCCGCTTGCATGCTTTGCAAGTGCTGGACCACTGAGCTGTACCATCAGCCCATTCTTTTACTTTTTGAGACAGGGTCTCGCTAAGTTACGCACACTGCCTCTGTTCTTGAACTTGTGATCCTCCTGCCTCCTCCTCCCAAACTGCTGGGATTACAGGCGTGTGCCACCATGCCTGGTTGCCTGTTTTGAAAATGGAGTCACTCAGGGTAAGGCACAGCCTGAAATCTATCAATTTACACAGTCTGGAATAACTTAGATGAGGGCACAGCCTGCTCTAAATTCATCTTGTTTTTATTTTTATTTCTTAAAATTTATGCTTACTTTATATATGTATTTTGGTGTGCTGGGCATGGAAGCCAGGGCCTCCTGCACGCTAGGAAAGCACCCCACTGAGCCTTACCATGAGACCCCCTTGTAAAAATTTTTTTCAATTTTTTGAGACATGGTCTTGGCTAGGTTGTGCAGGCTGCCTCTGGCCTTGAACTTGCGATCTTCTTGCTTCAGCTTCCTGAGTTGTTGGGATTACAGCCATGCATGATAGTGCCCAGCTTTTTTTATTTTTTAATCTATTTATTGATTAAAGTCTTCTTTGGTGATAAAAGCATTCTTTGCATCATATAACAGGTCCAAATACTCATATTCTATGTGGCCACGATGGCTTCCTCCCCTCCAATGAAACGAGCCAAGGGAAGAAGCTGCCATAGGCCAGGTTAAGGAAGGGCAAAGCTGGTCTCAGGGCAGGGGACTCCTCGGGGATCACAGCCAAGCACAGCTGCAAGAACAGTCCCTGGAGAGGCCCCATGGGCTGCCACCATGGGATGCTGTCAGTACCCTGCTGGCCCACGAAGGCCAGGGCTGTGTCAGATGACTTTCCTCCAGGACTCAAGATGCTGAGCAGTGTGGCATCCTAGAGAGCACAGTGTCCTGTGGCAGGGGGGAAAGCGGAAGCACCCAGCTTGCTCAGGGTGACACTTCTAGTTGGTGGAGAGACAGGTCCCTTCCCTGGGCTCTGACTCCCTCCCAGCTCCTTCCAACCCCTTGAGGAAGTCACCCTGGACCAGGTTCTCAACACTGGCTGTGCTTTAGACTCTGCTACAGATGGTTTTGAAACTCAGGGGCCTGAACCTCCCCCTCACCGCCTGAGTTAGAGCCTCTATCAGGGGGTCCAGCCTGGCCAGTCTGAGGGGTGGCTGGGAACCACTGTTCCACACAGAATGTCCTTCTCTCAGTCACTAAGTCCTATAGCTTCTACCTATTAATTTCCTAACAACAACAGGGACTTATAAACTGCTTTGGCTGGGATTTAGCTCAGTTGGTAGAGCGCCGCTCTGCAGTCTCTAAGGTCCCAAGTTCGATTCCTAGCACTGCAAAAATGGGAGAAGGACGTGGCAATCCACTCCCAAGGCAATCCCGAAACAATCAGCCATTGAAAACCCTGTAAGGGTCCGACTATGAGTCGGACACAACTCGACAGCACCTAACAACAACAACATAAGCTGCTTTGGCTGCCAACTGTATAATCCCAGCACTGAGGAGGCTGAGGCAGAAGGATGGAGAGTTTGAGGCCAGCCTGGGCTTTATATCGAGACCCTGACTCAAAAAAGAAACTGCTTTTGCCAAAAAGCATTGACTCCTCACTTGGGCCTACAAGGTAACTAAAGCAGGACGAAAGCCCGGCATGCTGCCTATAATTTATATGACTCCTTCACATTCGGTGAGACTCCTGCTTGACTTTGCACAGGTATATTCATCACTCGAGGATTGTCCATTGAAAAAGTAATGATACAGCCTGGCCTGGTGGTGCACATCTGTAATCCCAGCAACTCAGGAGGCTGAGGCAGGAGGATCGCAGGTTCCAGGCCAGAGGCAGTTTGTGTAACTTAGCAAGACCCTGTCTCAAAATAATAAAAAATAAATGGGCTGGGGGTGCAGCTCAGTAGTAAAGCACTTGCAAAGCATGTGTGAGGCCTCAGGTTCAACCCCCAAGTACCACTCCCCAAAATTAATTAATTAAAAATAAGAACCAGTGATACTTAACCTATCTCATTCCCTTTCAAGGCTGAAGGTTCAAAGAGTCATCGTCATCCTAAACCTACAGTCACCTTAGATTCCAGGAACAGCAAAGCATTGGAGGACAGACCACCCCCTACATGAGAGCCATGATCTATGATGGGGAGGCTCCACCCTGGAGCAAAAGTAATCATTTTATAGAAGCCAGATTGTGCCCTTCCAGTGATTATGAGGATAACTCCTTGGGGACCACTTTATAGAACCAAAGTCCGAGATAATGGTCAGCCACACCACAGCTTGCCAAGGACTGCTTAGCTATGCAGACCTGCTGCCTCTGCCCCAGTTCTTCCTCTATCTAAACCTAAAGCTCATGTTAGTGTTCCAAATGGACTTAGGGTTGCTGGATCCTTTTATCTGTTGTTTTTCTTAATATGCCACATTGATTAAATCTCCTTTCTCTACTGTTCACTATTACTCATTTATTTAATTGGCATTTTGGGATAGATGATTAAGCCTAGTATATTTGGTCTTCCATTGCAGAGGCTTTGCCCTATATTCCAGTAATATAATGTTTGTTTGTTTGTTTATTGGTTTTTTTAATGACAGGGTCTTGATATGTAACCCCAGCTGCCCTGTAACTCATTGTGCAGTAAAAAGTGGCCTCAAACTTGCAGTGAGCCTCCTGCTTCAGTCTCCCACGTGGTGCGATTATAAGCATGTGCTACCACACCTGGCCGTAACATTTATTTTTTATTCTTCTTTTCTTTTTTCTCTTTTTTCTTTTTCTGATGCTGGGGATCAAACCCAGAACCTCATGCATGCTAAGCAGGTGCTTTACCACTGAGCTACCCTTCCCTACCCTGAATAGGTTGTCCTTAAAGATGAGATGTCTACAGCCATACTGCCCTGCCGTCCAATCTCATCAGATCTCGGAAGCTAAGCAGGGTCAGGCCTAGTTAATACTTGGATGGGAGACCTCCTGGGAACATTGGGTGCTGTAGGCTTGGGAGGAGGACCTGGCAGCCCATTCCCAAAACAATTTAGCCATCAAAAATCCAGAAGCACTAACAATAATGCTGGGAATGGCACAGTGTCGGGGAGTGTTTACTTCTGTTATACATAGGGTTGCTATAAGTCAGACTTGACTTGATGGCACCTAACAACAACAATAAAACATGATTTAAAAGTGAAAGTTTTAAAAAGGATAATCAAAGCCAGGTGTGGTGGTGCACGCCTGTAATCCCAGCAGCTCTGGAGGCGGAGGTGGGAGGATTGCAAGTTCAAGACCAGAGGTAGTCTTTGTAATTTAGCGAGACCCTGTCTCTAAAAGTAAAAAGTGGGCTGGTGGTGCAGCTCAGTGGTCCAGCACTTGCAGAGGATGCAGGCACGAGGCCCTGGGTTCAACCCCCAGTATCAGAAAAAAAAAAAGAAAAAAAGGATAATCAAAGAAAAGTTCCTGCTATGGTTTAAATATGTTTTGAATATTTTTAAATATGTCCCTCTGAAAATTCATGTTAAAGTTTAATCTCCATTATGAGGTTGTTATTGTTGTTAGGTGCCATGGAGCCAGATCCGACTCATATCCCCACTCTACCAAACATGATGTCTTTCTCCAGGGATTGGTCCCTCCTGGCAACATGTCCAAAATACGTAAGACACAGTCTAGCCATCCTTGCTTCCAAGGAGCACTCTGATTGCACTTCTTCTAGGGTGGATCTGTTGGTTCTCTTGGAAGTCCATGGTATATTCAATAGATGTCTCCAGCACCATAATTCAAAAGCACCAATTCTTCTCATGTCTCTCTTGTTCACTGTCCAGATTTCACAAGCATATGATGCGACTGAAAATACCATGGCATGAGTTAAGCACACCTTAGTCTTCAATTTGACATCTTTACTTTCCAACTATAATGTGTAGAGGAGGAACCTTTAGGAGGTGATTTGGATTAGATAACGTCATCAGGATGGAGCCCCCATAACTGAATGCGCTCTTATAAAGATGGACAGACCTTTTCCCTATCTTAGCAGGAAGTAGCCAGATGATATCAATGCTCTTTACCCTAAAAGATTTTAGGGTTTCCAGTTCTTAAGGCAGGAATTTCAGGTAGCAGTCAGGTATGAACAAAGGGAAGAATGCCCACCCCCACCCTGGGGAACAAAAACACAGCCAGCCAGTTCCATTCAGCTCATCGTAGCCATGAGGAATCCTTGCAAAAGAGTCACAAGACCAGGTCATAAGGAAGCTCATCCCCTCCTGATATCCAACAAGAAAACCATAAGACCCTCAGATGAACAAAAACCAATGACCAAAGAAGCCAACTACAGAAGGACCCACCACGGTCAGGCGCACCCCGTGCCTGTAATCCCAGCAGCTTGGGAGGCCGAGACAGGAGGATGGCAAGTTTGAGTGAGACCAGAGGCAGTCTGTGTAATTTCACGGGACCCTGTCTCAAAAAGTGAAAAAAAAAAAAAAAAAAAAAAAAAAAAAAAAAAAAAAAAAAAAAAAAAAAGGACCCACCAGGCTGCTGACTCTCTTGAGCAGCCCGGTCTGTGATCTGACTAAGAGTGTCTCCTTCCCACCTCTCCTAATAAATTACTCTTCTTTTGATTTTAAAAGAGAAAGAAGGAGAAGGAGAAAGGAGATGAGAGACAGCAACCAGACAAGAAATACTCCTGTTCCTCGTCATGTAATGCTCTGCATCCCAACTCCACTCTGACAGTTAGAAGGCCAATGCCAGATGCAGCTCCTCCATTTTGGACCAGAACTGTGAGCCAGAGTCAATATCTGTAAAACTTTCCTGACCTGCGTTATTGTGCTGTTAGCAATAGTAAATGGACTGGTACAGTTCTCTCACCGTCACCATCTCTCAGATATGCCTTCCTGACTTCCTTACCCCTCAGCCTGACTCCATTCTGGCCTCTAGTCCTCCCTGTACAGCAGGGGTCCCAGCCCTCGTCCACAGCTCCATGGCATGTTAGGAACTGGGCACCACAGCAGGAGGTGAGAGGCAGGCCAGCCTGTGAACCTTCATCCTTATGCTGCACCTCATTGCTTGAATCATCCCCATACCATCCACCCACCACCCCATCCCCAGCCCCATCGTGGGAAAATTGTCTTCCATGAAACCGGTCCCAGGTGCCAAAAAGATTGTGGAATGCTGCCACACAGCCAGTGTAAACTATTCAAACTACAAATCTGACTACATAATTCCCCTGGCAAGAGCATGTCTGTGGCTCTCATCACTCCCAGGATAAAGTGCACACATTGGGAGACACACAGGTCCCCACCCAACCAGTCCGTCTCCTCTACCCCCTGTCACAAGTGGTTCAGCAGAGGGGTGCAGCTCAGCGTGGCCGCCTCGCCTGAGGAGCTCCCCTACTTGGAACCTCAACTCAGGGAGGTGGGTCCTTGGCTTCATTGCAGAAAAGATTTCAGGACAAGTCAGAAAGCGTGAAACAAAGCTACAGAGTTTATGAAATACACACTTTAGAATAAGTTCAGGCACTTGGAGAGGTGGGATACACATCCAGCACATGGACAAGAGCTTCTCAAGAGAGAAAAGAAGGAAAGAGTGCATTAGCCCGTGTTCCCTCTAGTGTTGTTTAACCTAGGGCACCCCCCCACCCCCGCACCCCATGATGTCAGTCCTGGGAGCTCAGCTCTGGGCGCCTAGTGTGTGCCCTGAGCCTCAAGCTCCACCTAGAAAGGCCCCTGTCACAGATTAGGGAGGTGCCAGTAAGATCAAAAGAAGAAATATCATTGTTTAGATTTTTCTGTTAGAAGAATTTCCCTTTAGTAAAATGAGATCATAAGGCAAATCAGGAAGCATATTGTGTAAGTGTATAGACAGGAAAAGAGTCACGTGGTTGTTCCCTGGGCATGTCTTGAAGGAGCACAGAATTATAGAGGGGAAAGCAAAGTCAAACTCAAAGGTCACATATATCTTGGGCCCCAAACATGGCTTATTGCTGTTTTAACATTTTTATTATTTAAAATGTCTCTCAAAAATAACATCGCTATGCAGGCAGTCCTTACAGCAGTTTTCTTGGTAGTTGTGTCCAAGTTATTGATCCTCAGCTGATGAGATTCAAGCCAGATCCTGGGGAGAAAGGTCTTTCCCTTTCCATGTCCCCCCAATTTCCCTGTCTTTCTATCCTGCCTCACTGGCACCACATCTGCACAATTCCACTCATAAGAATACTCTAACTCACTAAGTGCCAACAGGCCTCCACCTGGAGTAATAGGTGTCCCTCTCTAGGTGCCAAGAGGCTGTCCTTCTTACCTCTAGCCTTGAACTAACCACAGTGGATTTTTTTTTTTTCAGAGTACTAGTGGGTGAAGAATGGGAATACCAGAGCACTTAATTGTACTCATGAGAAATCTGTACATGGACCAAGAGGCAGTCATTCGAACAGAGCAAGGAAACATTGCCCAGTTTAAAGTCAAGAAAGATGTGCATCAGGGCTGTATCCTTTCACCATACCTCTTTAATTTCTATGCTGAGCAAATAATCTGAGAAGCTAGATGTTATGAAGATTGTGGCATCATGATTGGAGGAAGACTCATTAACTACCTGTGTTATGCAGATGACATAACTCTGCTTGCTGAAAGTGAAGATTTGAAACATTTACTGATGAAAATCAAAGAACATAGCCTTCTGTATGGATTGTGTCTCAATATCAACAAAACAAAAATCCTTACAATTGGGTCAGTAAGCAACTTCATGATAAATGGAGAAAAGATTGTGGTTGTCTAAGATTTTGCTTTATTTGGTTCTACAATCGACACCCACAGAAGTAGCAGTCAAGAAATCAAAAGAGGCATTGCATTGGGAAAAACTGTTGCAAAAGACCTCTTTAAAGTGTTAAAAAGTAAAGATACCACAATGAAGATGAAGTTGCACCTGAGTCATGCTGTGGTATTTTCAGTGGTATCACATGGTTGTAAAAGCTGGACAGTAAATAGATAAAAAAGAAGAAAGATACCATTAAGATGCAAAGACAAACCACAGACACCATGAAAAATTTTTTTTTAATAAGACAAGGTCTCACTGTGTAGGCCAGGTTGGTCTCCAACTTGCGTCACTCCTCCTGCCTCTGTCTCCCAAGTGCTGAAATTTAAGTCATACTCCACTACACCCAGCCACCGTGGACTTTCATACATTGCTGGTAGTAACATAAAATAGTATAGCTGCTTTTTAAAAACAATTTGACATTTCCCTATAAAATTTTGTTGTTGTTGTTAGGTGTCGTTGAGTCGGTATCCAACTCATAGCAACCCTATGTATAACAGGTGAAACACTATAGTCAGTGCTTCTCTGCTATTCATAGGATTTTCAATGGCAGATTGATTTTTAGGAGTGGATTGCTGGGTCCTTCTCCCAAGCCTACAATATCTGGTGTTCCCAGGCAGTCTCCTATCCAAGTACTAACCAGGCCTGACCCTGCTTAGCTTCAATGGGATCAGGGGCCACAATGCTACGGCTGCAGGCAAAATTTTATTTAGTTAGTTTTTATTTGGCTTTTTTTTTTTTTTTTTTTTTGAGACAGGATCTGGCTATGTAGCCTAAACTGGCCTGGAACTCTCTGAGTACCCTTGTCTGGCCTTGAACTCACAATCCTCACTCCCCCGAGTGCTGGGATTACAGCATGCACCACCAAGTTAGCTTTATAGAACTTTTTGGTTTATTCTTTAAAAAATTTAAAAGACCCTCTGCAACAAGCAAGCCCATCCACTTCCAAGTACTTACCCAAGAAAAATGGAAACACATTGTTAGGTCTGAGCAGAAAGAGATCACACCATCACACTGGGGCGTACGTGAAGCAAAGGCTTTTATTATAAGCGCCGTGGTGAAGGTGGGCTGATCCTACTAAGAGGAGCAGCACCCACCTGCCGTGGAGTTATTCTTATAGGGTCCTTTGGGTATGGTGGGGGGAAGGGTATAGGAGGAGGAAGTAGCTTCTGCAAAAGGGGAACTGGCTGATGCAATCCTGCTGTCTTCTTGCCTCAGATTTCTTGGCACCCAGCGGTTTCTTGCCTTGGGCACTGCTGGTCTGGGTTGTTTCTCTTTCTGAGGTGCGTGGGTCATCTAATTCTTATAAGGGTTGTTTATCTGTGGGTAACAGGCAATGGGGGTTGGGACCTTACACATATATACACACAAGGCTTTTATAGGAATTGTTAGGTAGCTAGGTTAGGCATTAGCAGGCAATATGGAGGAAAGAGGAACTGAAAATGACTCTTGCCATTTCACCATGATGAAGAAGCCATCTGAGGACATTGGAAAGACATTTTCAAATGGGTCTCACATCCTACCCAAGCCCTCAAGCCATTTACAAAGAAAGTACCTAGGCCCACACTAGGAGCACAGAGCTGTGCACCTGGGGTTGACGTCACACTGGGCGTTGCCTAGTTTGAATAAAGCCGGAGGGAACACGCACCCATCCTCATCTTCCTTCTCTCTTTCCCCTTCCTCTATCATCCTCTCTCGTTTTCTCTGCTCCTCTGCTCTCTTCTCTCTTAAGCAACCACATGCACATCTCTCCCTTCTCTCAGGCCCACCACCTTCCCTGTGTATCCAAGGCAACTTTTCTAAAAGTCTGCTTAACTGTCCTGCTCTCTGGCTTCTTTACCTTCCTCTGGGGAACAGAGTCATCCTGATGCTGATTCACCCAGGGAAGGCAGGATTTTCCAAGTTCCTTTGCAGAGCTACCTAAGCTACTTCAGGTGCCTCAATTTCCCTGTAACTATTCCTTAAATGTGGACTACCTTTAATAAACCATAGTGTCTACTATAACTCCTGTATTGGATATAAATTCTTTATATGCCGAATAGAAGGACTGAGGTTGCTGCCAGTTTCTGGACCCACACTCCAAACCCGCCTATTCATGCTCCCTGCGACTCCCCTACAACAGGAATGTGCAAGTCAGTTTTTTTCACAATATCCCCAGCTAGAAACAACCCAGATGCCCTTCTTTGGTGTTTTTGTTGTTGTTTTATTTGGGAGTTTGTTTGCTTTGTTTAGTTTTTAGACAGGGTCTCACTATGTAGCCCTGGCTGGCCTCAAACTCACGTTGATCCTCCTGCCTCAGCCTCACAAGTGCTGGGATTACAGGCATGCACCACCACACATGGCCCTTTTTTGGAATTCTGAGAGGGTGCCTCTCCACCAACCCTTATAATGTCCAAATGGATTAACAGACTGTGCTATCTGTATACAATAGAACATACCAATGACAAGGAAGGATCTACTGATTTGATACACACTCCAGTGAATACTACATATTTTATGTTGCCTCAGAATTCATTTTCAGTATAGGGTTAACTGACTCCTTCTAGAAGCAAGGGTTAGTCACCTTTGATAGTTTCCAGCTGTCTGCCTCCTCCCAGTTCCTCAATGAAGTTGATCTGGTGGTTTTCTGGTCCTAAACATTACAACCACTTCCTGGTACCTTCTCCCTACAGAACATATAGATACAACCTATGGATTTGCCCCACTGGCCCCAACCCCTGCACAGACTGAATAGATATGCTCACTGTGACCCTCCTAAATCTGAGTATATCCCCAGAAGACTGAAGTCCGCTTGTTTGAAACAAACCAATTAGAAATCCTTTTGGGAAACCTGCTTGAGTAACACTCTGGACCATAATAAAGGCCTTTCTCCTGAGGTCCAACTCTTTCTGGCTCTCCAGCTGCTGGTTAGTTTAGGGCCTCCGAGAGCTACCCAACTACCTTCAATTGCACTCCTCTTCTCCCATAGACCTGGAAGTGTTGTTGGGTGCCATTTAGTCAGATCTGATACATAGCAACCCTAGGTACAACAGAATGAAACACTACCCAACACTATGCCATGTACATGATCTTTTTATGTTTGAGCTCAATGTAGCAGGCTCTATGTTTCTTCTCATTTTGAGTTGTGCCACATCAGCAAAAGGAGGTCCTAGTGGATTTACTTCATTCCCATCATTAAGGTCAACTCTACTTTGAGGGGGCTGGGATTTAGCTCAGTTGGTAGATCGCTGCTCTGTGGTCTCTGAGGTCCCGAGTTCGATTCCCAGCACCACAAAAATGTGAGAAGGATGTGGCAACCCACTCCCAAGGCAATCCTGAAACAATCTGCCATTGAAAACCCTATGAGGGTCGCTATGAGTCGGACACGACTCAATGGCACCTAACAACAACAACAACTACTTTGAGGAGGCAACTCTTCCTTAGGCATCTTTTGAATGCCTTCCAGCCTGGAGGACTTGTTTTCTGACACTTTCTTTCTTTCTTTCCTTTTCTTTTCTTTTTTTTTTTTCCCCCAGTATTTGGGGTTGAACCCCTCATGCTTGCCAGGGCCTTCTCCCATTTTTTGCGGTGCTGGGAATTGAACTCGAGACCTAGTTCTATCTATATGGGATTGGAGAAAGAAACAAGGACAGTGATAGAAATCAGAGGAGTGGTGGCCTGGAGCTGGGTGGAGTGGGAGGAAAGACTGACTAGTAGGAGCAGGAGGAAACTTGTTGGGGGAATGGAAATGTGCTTTCTGAAACTGGGTCACTGGCTAGCCTGGTGGGGTTTTTTGTTTTATTTTATTTTTTGGTGGTACTTGGAGGTTGAACCCAGAGCCTCACACATACTTTGTAACTGCTCTACCACTGAGCGGCAGGCATCTCCTTCTCCTTTCTTACTTTTATCTTGAGACAGGGTCTCGCTAAATTACACGGGCTGCCTCTGCCCTGGAACTTGCGATCCTCCTGCCTCCTCTTCCAGGGTTGCTGGGATTACAGGCGTGAACCACTGTGCCTGGCTTAGCCTGGAGTTTCATTCCTTAAATCATGGGACTGCCCACAGTGTTAGAGGGTCCTAGGCAGGAAGAAAGGGAATAGAGAGCTCTGCAGCCAGCCACCTCCCAGCCTAGCTGTGTGCTTCCCAGCTACCTAACGTGAATATCAATGTAAGCCTGCGGGACAAAGGCCTAACAGCATGTTGATAGATGGAAACAGAGAATTAAAAATCACTCCTCATTTCTGCATTTATACAGGAAGGATAAGACTGTGCAAAACATACACCAACCCCCAGCAATCAAAATGGGCCCCACACCCTAGTCCAATCCATTGAGCCATTTACAAAAAATACCCTAGGCCCACATCACACTAGGCACCTTGGAGCTGGGCACACTCGACAGGCCCTAGTTTGAATAAAACTAGAAGGAACATGCACCCAGGCTCGCTTGCTCTCTTCCACACTTCCTTTCTCTCCATTCCTTACCCTCTGCTTCTCTTCTCTCTCCAGCAACCACCTGCAGGCCTCTCTCTTCTCTTGGGCCTCCGTCTTCTCTGTGTGTCCAAAGCACTTTTCCTTCTAAAAGCCTGCTTAACCCTTCCATTCTAACTTCTTTACCTTCTCGTGGGGAACAGAAATACCCTTATGCCGATTCACCCCCGGAACATAGGTTTCTCCAAGTTCCTAAGCTTCTCCAGGAGCCTCCGTTTTCTCAGTAATTATTCCTTAAAGGTGTACTGCCTTTAATGAACCTTATCTATACTCTCTAACTTCTGTGTTGGGAATAAATTCTTTTACACCTGGAATACAAGGACCGAGGTTTTGCCGCCAGATTGTCAGACCTGTGCTCTGGACTTGCCTATTGATGCTCCCCATGTCTCCTAGATATCACGGTGCTTACTATTGCTGATATTAAGCTGACGACGTGGTGGTGTACATCTGTAATCCCAGCACGCGGGAGGCTGAGGCAGGAGGATCAACACGAGTTCGAGGCCAACCTGAGCTACATGGCAACACCCTGTCTCAAAAAACAAACAAACAAAAAAATTCTGGTATTTTTTGTATGTAAATAACATCTCAATAAGTAGTTCTTCGCCTTTGCCTTGGCTTGTTTCTTATGTGAGCTTTTCTGTGAGTCAGGGAAGAAGAGCACAGCCTAAGGATTCAGCTTGAGACCCTCCAAAGCCACAAGATTTGGAAGAAGGGCGGGCAGGTCGGCTCTCCGCGCAGATTCAGCTGCCCCCGCCCCCGGGACACTGTGGGACGCTGTCCGGCCAGGGGTCAGCGTCGTAACCCGAGGGCCACAGGCCCCTCCGGCCATATGAGCGGACCGAGAGCAACCTGGGAGAACCGAGCTCCGCAGCACCGCGCCGAGCTCCGCCCGGGAGGCCGGGTGGGAGGCGCTCACCTCGGCGGAGGGGCCGGGACAGGCGGAGGCCACGCAGCCCTGCGAGGGGGCGACGCGGTGGCGGGGCCGCTCTCCTCGCAGGCCTTGTCAGGCCGAGCCTCGGGCTCGCCCCACGTCCCCGCCGGCCTGGCCTGGACTCCCGGGGACACAGTGGCCTCCTTCAGGCCCGGGCTGCGGGCCCACTGCCCCCACCTCTGCAGTGCAGAAAGGGGCAGTGAGACCCTGGGCGAGAGACCACAGCGCGCGCTCCGGGGCCGCTTCCCCGAGGCCGCGGCGCGCGTGTCTGCGCTGGCGCAGCAAAGCGGGGCGCCCCAGCCCCAGAAATGCCACCCACACAGAGCTCAGGGAGCTTGCTTTTTTGTGGGGGAGGGTGTTTAGTTTGGCCTTGGGTAGCTTTGTTTTTGTTGGGTGCTGAGGATGAACCCAAGGCCTCCCGCAGGCTGAGCCAGCTCTTTGCCACTGAGCTGCGCCCCCGGCCCGGGGGTGATTCGTTTTGAACGGCAAAAGAAGAAAAATAAACAGGCTTCTCACCCGGCGAGGCTCGCCAAGGCGGGGCCGCAGACAGAATGAGGCCGAGAGCGGTCGAAGTCACTGTCCCGCACGGCCCCCGCCCCCAGGTCACCGCTCGCCTCGGGAACGCAGCTGGGCCGCGCGCTCGACCCCGTCCGCCCCCCTCCGCCCCGCGAGTTCCGCCCAATTCCCTCTCAGCAGCCGAGAGGCGGCCTCCCGCCACGCCCCGCCCCGCCCCGCCCCGCCCCGCCGCGTCCGGCCAGTCTGTCCCGCTGCCGCTCGGCCTCAGGGCTTCGCGCGCCGGCTCCTGTCCCGGACGGACGCCAGCGCGGCAGGTGCAGGCCAGAGGCAGCGCGCGGGTGAGTCGGCCCCAGCCGCTCTTTGGGGCAACAAGGGAGACGGCGATTGTGTCCACTTTTATCTCTGCTCTCAGCTGACATCCCAGCAGGTTCCAGAGACTGGGGGGGGGGGGGGGAAGCAGGGGAGCACAGTCTCGCAGGCAGCTTTCCCCTAATCCGGGTCCGCAGGTGCTAAGCAGTGACCAGCCTTGAACTTAGAGAGCAGAGGCTTGCGGTCACATTTGCCCGGAAGAGAAGGCCAAGGCATATTCTACTTTTAGAGCACTAGGTTGTTGTTGTTGTTGTTTTGGTATTTTGCTTGTTTGCTTTTGTATTTTTCCCCCAGGCCTGGGCTTGACTCCTCTTCTGGATTTGATGGGGAGTGGGTGTTCCTAGTTGACTCCATGAGCTAAATCTCAGTGTCCCATCTGTAAAATAGGATCATCATGCTGCCTCACCAGGTCCCTGGGAGGTTAAAACCAAAAGACGCTGTACAGTGCTGAGCGCCAGCCGGTGCGCAGAGATACCTTCATAATTGTAGCCAGGAGGATCCTCTTCCCACCTTGGAGCTGCTCTTTTGGCCAGGCTTGCTCTCCCAGGTGAGAGGATGGGGCACAGCAGTCGCACGAGGGCAAGGACTAAGGGCAAAGGTGACCCTGTGGGCCTGGACAGAGCTGTCTTGTTGGTGACCACGGAGGCTTTTGTGTGCGACACTGTGTGGCAGGGCCAGTTGCTTCTTTTCTAAAGGAGGCCGTCCCTCTTCCTTCTCAAATATCATGCTTCATCTCCAGACATCTTTATCTCAGAAAACTGGACACCACAGTCAAAATCGTTAACATTGCAATTTTCCTGCTACAGAGCAGAGTTCCCATTGTGTAGCCTGGAACTGCTGAGGTCTTGCAGGGTTAAATGATGCGACCCAGTTGATGGAAATGCCTTGCTCTTTTCCACTCCCTTTTGTGTGTGTTTTTCTGCTGTGGGTTGCCTTCTCTGTTAACCACGAGATAAACAAGGGCGGATTAGGGTAACCAGAGGAAGCAGGCAGCCAGCCCCAGACCTTGCAGGGTTTTCAGGGTAGAGGCCCCTGCAGGCTCAGGGTCAACGTGAGGATGAAATGCCACCCGAAAAGGAAAATGGATTTCGGAAAGCCACTCTCACTCTGACCCTGGGACGGATCAATATCTTAGCTTTGAAAGACAGTCTTTGTGTGTATGGAGCGAGAGAAGCAGCATTTGATTCCTGCGACGGGCCTTTCTCCTGCATTCTTAGCGTCTGCTCCAAGTGCTGGATCCACACAGGGGCTGACCTAGGGACCGCCGCCCTTTCCTTAAGCAACGACCCAGCAGCCTTGTGGGGAAGTTTAAATGTGATGATCGGGACATTCCTTGGAATGAGTCACCCGCGATGGCTGCCCCAGAGCTGCCCCAGTGCTGCACACGCTTTGCGCCCCTGAGAAACGTGGGGCACCAAAGGCCGGCCCGGGCAGTGGACTCAGCGAGCGGGACGAGCGTCTGCTCGCCCGCGGGGGACTGGAGCAGTTTCGTTCCCTCTCCTCCCGCCCAGGGATGTGACCTCTCCCCGGGCCTCCCCCTGATCCGTCGCAGTGGTTTCCCCTTGGCTGTACCCCTGTCCCCGACATGGTCTTTCCCTGCTGCTAGCCCTCCACACTCCCCGCACACGCGCGCACGGTGCCCCTGACTCCGCGGTTATTGCGCCCGATCCTCTGCCCCACAATTTTCGCGGCCTTGGCAGCAGTTGCTTTACTCCAAAGCCTTCCGTTTCCCTGCTCTCCGGGAGACCCGCACCCAGGGTGCTGCGGGAAATGCGGGATTTGGACCCTCGCGCAATCAGCACCCGGGCGAATCTACACGTTCATTTGCATGAGTAAGCTGACCGCGTACTGACTGGGTTTAGGTGAGTATTTGCCATGCCCCTTGGCGATGGCTCCGCCCCCTAGGACTCTCGGAATGTAGCAGCCGCAAGACAGCTCCTCCAGTCTGGCCTTTGGCCTGGGGGGCTGCTGGGCCAGCAACCTGCAGAACTCAAAAAGGCGATCTTGCACTGTGATCAGTGTCCACCACGCTGCCGCCTTCACGAGGGAATTCTCTACGGACAGGCTGCAGTGTGTCCGGCTAGGCTAGATTTGAGGATCTGATACAGATCTGAATGGATGCCAACCTTGGGTGACTTCAGTCAGATAAGGCAGAAGAAATAACCAGAATACTGCAACGCTCAGCGCAGTGCAGAGCTTTGGTAGCAGGGTTAGGGAGGGTTCTTTGGGGGAGGTGGGTCAAGGCATTTGACAGAATGGACAGTGAAATCAGCCACTTATGTCTGCGTTTTCTTTTCTTCCTTTTTTTTTTTTTTTTTTTCATTTCACAGCAGCCCTGAAGTAGGCACTCATTTCATAGCTGAGTTACAAAGTGGGGTTTAGAGATTAAATGCTCTTTCACAGCCCAGCACTGTGGCACTGGCCTGTGATTGCACCCACGTGGGAGGCTGAGGCAGGAGGACCAAACGTGAGCTCGAGGCTAGCTTGGTCTACATAGCAAATTCCAGGCTAACTTGGGCTACACAGTGAAACTCTATACAAAACAAAACACATGTAAAAGGGCTAGGGGTACAGTTCTGTGGTAGAGCACTTGTCCAGTGTGAATGATTGCCTTCCACAAGCAAAAGAAACTGAGCAAAGAAGCTGTGAGAGAAATAGTGCAGAATAGAGGAGAGGCTACAAAAGTACTGCGTTGCTGGAGCAACAAGTTCCATGCAAAGAAGTGAGCGCTGAGGCTGAAGAGGACAGGGAACCACGGGGAGGCCTGGGAAGCCACAATCAGGACTTTGGATGTGGTCCTGAGGGCAAGAGGTGACTCAGGAGTGTGTTTTGGCCTCCTTGGGTGCAGTGAGGACAATGGGTACAACCAGTGGAGAGGCAGAGCAGAGGGGTAGGTCCACTCTGCTTTGGATCTTGCTTCTCAACATCTTTGTTGACTTTTGTTGGGCTTTTTGTTTTGTTTTCCGTTCTGGGGAACTGAACTCAGGGCCTTGTGCATGCTGGGCAAGTGCTCCATCACTGGGCTGCACCTCCAGGCCTTTTTATATTTTCATTTTGAGACAGGGTCTTGCTAAATTTCACAGGCTGCCTCTGGCCTCGAACTTGTGATCTTCCTGCTTCTGCCTCCTGGATCTCTGGGATTACAGGTGTGCACCACTGTGCCCAGCTGCTTCTCAACATCTTTCTCCTTAGGCACCCAGAAAATGATTCCTGCTGTATGACAGACTGAGGAATGAAGGAGGGGGGCTATTTTCATCTGGAGGCACCCAATCCTGGGGCTTTAGCTGTCGGAAGTCCCCACACAGCTAGGGCTGCAAAATCCAAGGCAACGTGGACCCAAGTCATGGCACCCCTACATTCAGATGGAGACAATGGGTTGAAGAACAAGAGCTGGATTTGAGGAATGATTATGAGTGAAGTTAATGTGGCATAATGAAGGGCTGAAGGAGTAGGAAGCCGACCAGGGCTGATTCTGCATGGGGAAGATGGTTGAGTTCTGTCTCCTGCCCTGTGCCAAGGTAGGCGCAGAAGCCCCAGGGCTGGCAGCTGGCTCTTGAATCAACCAGACTGGGCCCAACTCCTAGATGCACCAACTTGCTAGTTCTGATGCCTTAGGCAAGAAGCCTGTTCATTTATCTATAAAGTAGGGATAGTAATAGAGCTATAGAGTGGTTATGAGAATAAAAAGAGATAACAAGCAGGGCACAGTGGCATGCGCCTGCAGTCCCAGCTACTCTGGAGGCGGAGGCAGGAGGATCACTTGAGTCTGGGAGTTCAGAGCCAGCATAGCGGGCAGCAGAGCGAGACCTTCATCTCTTAAAATGAACAAACAAAACCAGACTTTTAAATTGGCTCTGCTACCAGCTGGGTGTGCTGGTGCATGCCTGTAATTCCAGTGACTCAGGAGGCAGAGGCAGGAGGATCAAGGGTTCAAGGCCAGCCTGAATAACTCAGACCTTGTCTCAAGGTAAAAAATAAAAAATAGCCTGTGGGTGCAGCTTAGTGGTAGAGCGCTTGCAAAATATGTGCAATGTCCTGAGTCCAACTCCCTAGTACCAAAAGAAAAAAGAAAAAAGAAAAAGCCAGCACTTTATTTATGACTCCAGGATGAGAATGCCATTGCCAAATCACCACAGCTGCCTCTCTGTGCTCACCCAGCAACGCTGGTAAATGAACACAGAGAGCTACTTCAGAAAGTTCACTCAGCTCCCTGACCGTATTGCCAGAAGAGAACAGCCAAGGCGGCAGGAAGGGGCCCTCACCTGACCTCGACTTCCAGATGTCTCCTGTCAAATCTCCAACTTCTTTGCTCTTTGTTCCTACTTCTGATAGGGGATGCTAGGCATGAAGAAAGGGAACTGGGCAGGAGGAAAGGAAATAATAGAGCCCTCTGCTGCCACTTGCTTTCCAGCCACCTTCTGAGACATGAATATCAATGCAAGCTTCCTAAGACAGGTGGCTTGATCTGGGTCAGTACTTCCCTGACACACAATATCCTTACAAATAGTAGGAATGCTGGTAGATAAGACTTTCTCATGAATGGCCTACTGTGTAGCAAATAGCACCTTTACATGTGGCCTCCTCATTGGCCAGTAACTTCTTTTACATATGAAGACACCAGGTGCCTCTGTGTCTGAGTTACAAAGTGGAGGATTCTCATTGGAGGCAGGACTCCTCTCCTGACGAAGAGAAAAACCTGTCTTAGAGCCCAAAGCCAGCCTAAGCCAAAGGATGAAAAAAAAAAAAAAAATGACACACCTGAAGAGAAGAACAAAAGAGGGGAAGAATATCTGTCCCCTTAATGAGACAGATTTAAAAATCCCAGAAGTTCAGCCCCTTAGGCAGTCCTTAGTTTTGTGCAAATGTAAGCAGAGTCCAGTCACCAATGGTTGGCAGCAGAGTCTGCAGTCCACAGTGTGCAGATGCCAACAAATGCTCACAGTATTTGTCCACAGCTGTCCACGGTTCTACCCAGATGTTCAGAGTCGGCCACAGCCTCCCTGTTGGACCTGCACACTTTCTGACCTCTAACTCAGAACTGTAAATGCAGCTGTTTGCAGATCTTCCTGGCTGGACCTGCCTGTTTTCTGATTTCTATTTCAGAAAGCGTAACTTTGTCTCTCCCTTTGTCTTTTCCATCTCCAGTCTCCTAACCAGTACAAATCCTCTGCCCTACCCTTTTCTGACTATAAATAAATTATCCTCATTGTCCCCTTTTGGGTTTGTTTTTAAATTCTTTTATTAATGAGACCAGTGACATTTCCATTTCAGAAACTATATCTGTAATCATTTTTCCTTCTGCCTGATATATATCATTTAGAATTTTCTAAGGGTCTGCTTGTGAGGACCTTTCAGCTTTGGTTTCCATAAAAACATCTTTGTTTTGCCCTCATTCTTGAAAGATTTTTTTCCTGGGCTTAGAATAGAGACTGGTGATGATTTTCTCTTAGTGTATAACTATTCTCATCCTTAAACTGGACTGGACACTGGGAAGCTGCTGGAGGAAAACCCGATGTCTTCCCAACCAAGTTTGCCAGCAGAAAACTGCAGAAATAAGGCCTGTCTCACACCTGCTTTCTAGATTCTGAAACCTAATTTTCATAACCCAACTTCAAGGGAACCCACAAGATGTAGCCTGTTGTGTCGTAGCTTTTACCTTTCAGTAGAGCATTCTAGAAGAGATAGCACTGGTGGAAGGGATCCCTGTTGTCAAATGGATGCAGTGTAGGGTCCTGGCCTGGCTGGTAGACTGGAAAGTGAGAAAGCCAAGGAGGCTCTTGGGAGGGCTGTATCAGGGCAGTGAGTGCAGGAAAGGCCAGAGTACAATGTCCAGAACAGTAAACCAGAAGCATGGAGTGAATTCTGGATCAGTAAGCAACTTCATCATAAATGGGGAAAAGATTGAGATGGTCCAAGGTTTTGCTTTACTTGATTCTACAATCAGTATCTGTGGAAGCAGCAGTCAAGAAATCAAAAGATGCATTTCATTGAGAAAAGCTGTGGCAAAAGATCTCTTTAAAGTATTGAAAAGTAAAGATGTCATATTGAAGACGAAGATGCACCTGACTCACGTCATGGTATTTTCAGTCACATCTTATGGTTGTGATAGCTGGACATTGAACAAGGGAGACAGGAGAAGAATTTATGCTTTTGAATTATGGTGCTGGAGTTGAATATTGGATATATCATGGACTGCCAAAAGAACCAACAGATCTGTCCTAGCAGAAATGCAACCAGAGTGCTCCTTGGAAGCAAGGATGGCTAGACTGTGTCTCACATATTTTGGACATGCTGTCAGAAAAGACCAATCCCTGGAGAAGGACATCGTGTTTAGGGGAGTGGCAGGGCAACAACAACAAAAAAAGGAAGACCCTCAATTAGTTGGGTTGACACAGTCATTGCAACAATAGGCTCAAACATAAAAAGATCGTGTGCATGGCACAGTGTCGGG
>VMDO01005326.1:0-23632 GCA_007922755.1 Pedetes capensis
CATGGAATTTTTATTTTACTCAGATTCAGAAGAGGAAATGAAAGCATTAGAAGCTGACTTATTGGCCAATATGCATACATCAAAGGTAACATTTTTGTTTTCTTTAAGGTGGAAGAATATATGAATTTTTCTCTATAAGCATGTTACATTTTTCTTATAGTAATATCTTCCCATTAAGATTGCAACATTCTTTGGGAAGCATTTCTTTTTCGGGAGAACTTTTTTTTTTTTTTTTGAGTTTTAAGGAATTAATGGTGTTGATGCAACAGTAAAAAGTCTACAGTGACTCTCAGTCATTATGTTGCAAATTTTTAAGTAGCCACTATAATTTTATGAGGACATATAAATATATTTAAAGAAATGTGTTTCCATGTTATTACAGTGCATAGAAAGAAAGGTATATTGGTCTCAAACTAAATATTAAATAAATTCTAAGTGAAATTTTTGCCTTTTGTTAAATTATATTGAGGAAAATAAAAAAGTTTTCCTAAATTAAAAATGACAAGTCATGACGACATGTTAAGGAAATAGGTGAGGAAAGAAAGAGCAATAGGGTGGTTAATATGAGCCTTGAGAGCTATTCTTGAAACTGTGACTTATGCAAATCTATTCCCAAAACCATGACTTATAAACTATTTGATGTTAAGCAATTTGATTAGTTAACATAACTACCCTTGTTTTCTGACTTTGAAATTCAGTGATTATTTATAATCTAGAAATTTATAGTTCTATAATGTGTTTAAAAATTACAAATTACACTCTTTATGTATTCCAGATATAAAGTATCCCAATGAAAGAAATATTATCTATTTCTACTCAATTTTATTTAATTAAACCCAGTGAAACTTTGTATCTTGAGCCTTATTAACCCTTTCAGGATCTTGAGAACAAGTTTTCTAGTCCCTAACATTTTCCTAGGAATAAAACTCATACTATATCTAATTACTATGATACCATACAATATTGATTGACTCAACCAATCACTGTTTGCCTAAATGTGTGGCTGGGCATAGGTCTCCTAAGGAAAAATTTTCAGGTGAGCCAATCACTTGATACAAACATGTCTATAGCACTGCTATATCAAGGCTGAGGACTCAAGATATGTGATGTGGATAAGATAAGTGATCAAAACTCCTGCCTAAATTCTGAAGCAATATTCCAAATAAACTCTGCTATCTCATGGCTTTCTTCCTTAATTGTAGGGTCATGTTCTAGGTCAATAATTCCTAGTATATAAGGAGGATTATATTATTTTTCATAGTGAATATGAAGGAAAAATGTCTACTTTGTATGTGTGTGTGTTTCAGAGTACAGGGCATTACCTTATAGCTAACAAAAATATGTTTTCTGCTGTAGTCCTTAAAAGATATTTTGGAAAAGTTTAAGCCCATATATTTCCATGATGGCCTAAATCTATAAAAATTGATGGAATTGAAACCATATGCTTCCATTTATTTGATAGATTTCATATCAGAAATCATCAAGTTTGGTTTAGTTATTAAAATTTAACAATAAATTTGTTACCCTAATGATAATATTTCCTTTATTTAGTCTTCAATCAGGATAACAATATCTATAGTTTGTTCAACTCAAAAATGGGAAGACAACTGAAGTCAATAGTCTCTGATAGAAAATACATTTGATTAGAATACCCTGGAATCTTGATATAGATTTTATTTCTATAACTCCAAATGCATATTGATACATAAGGTTCCCAAATAATCCTCCAAATGTGATAAAGTTGGAGAATGTTATTATTTTAAGAACATCTGAGGGTTATGATTCTCCTGACAAAATAATACAAGGAAAACTTAATTTCAGTATGTGGAATAGTTCCATCTTTTTCTCTTAAGAGAAATATACCAAAAAGCATACCAGAAATTGTTTTCTCTATTTCAGTCAGTCACAGGACAGATTAAGGGGGGGGGAGATTTCAATCCTTATTCCTTCTTTTAATTGAAATAAATAAGATACCATTTACAAATTGGTAGCAAGAAGTATAATTACACCAATCTTCAAATTTTCTCCTAAGATGGGAATAAAAATCTTATTCCTTATTATTTTTTGTGAAATCACTTTATCATTCATTTCTCTGTGATTTAGCAATTTTTGGTTTGTGTATAGTCATACGCAGATAAAAACTCTAAATATATGAAGATTTTAACCAAATAGCTACATTTAAAACTTTAAGGAGAATAGCATTTGATGTCATTATGTGTGTAACCCCACTATTAAAACTTTGAGAAACCTTTAGCTTTCCTCTCTTCCCTTTATATGTCAAATATGTGAGCAATTTCAATATTAGAGTAAAGGTGTTTAGAAATTGACATACTATTGTTAAAATACATGGAGGCAACAGAAAGTCACGAGAAATTCAAATGATTAAAAGGAAATAATGACCAAAAGAGAGTTTTTTTGGTCTCACAATATAGTTCTCTTTATTATTACTACTAGCATTTGATATGGGAGAAGGACCCGGCAATCCACTCCCAAGGTAATCCCGAAACAGCCATTGAAAACCCTATGAGGGTTGCTATGAGTCGGATACCGACTCGAAGCCACCTAACAACAACAAATAAGCATTTGATATAGTTTTATTAAGAAAGAGAAGCTGGTAAAGTAGTTTTTCATTTGGCTCTCAAAAAGCCAATTGAATATTTCAATTTTATGATCAAATTCAATGCCATCCATCTAGTAGGAGTTCAACAGATTTTTATGAAGAAACAATTGGAATCCAGGATTCATTAACAGCTCTCTTATCTTTGTTCTTGTTAGGTACCAGTGAGTCAGATCTGACTCATGGAGACCCTGCAGAGGGAAGTACTACCAGACACTGTAACTTGCCCAGTGTTATGTCAGTGCTTCTCTGCTGTTACTGTTTTGGGAGTGGGTTTCGAGGTCCTTCTCCCTAGCGTACACCACCTGCTATTCCCAGGTGGTCTCCCATCCAAGGCATAACCAAGCCAACCCTGCTTAGCTTCCGAGTTCAGCCAGGATGCCAGGGTGATAAAGCTGCAGACACATCTCCTTAGATATTTTTTATTCAAGATTGCTTTCTCTGCTGTGCTTTCTAGATATGACAGGGACTAATGTGACATTAGGGGCTATGGTTTGGCTCAGTTCTGTTCAATCTCCAGCGCTATAAAATGGGAGATGGATATGGTAGTCCACTCCCCAAGCAATCCCAAAACAATCAACCATTGAAAACCTGAAAACTCTATGAGGGTCTCTATGAATCGCATCCAACTCGAGGGCACCTAACAACAACAATGTGACATAGAACAATAGTACTGGTTGATAGAGTGGCTATTTTACCTGATAGAGGGGAACAGGATGATTGACTCAGTTATCTCAACTGCTAGTCCTGAAATATACTTTATGAATAAAGCTTTCTGTGGTCAAACTAGTTTAGGAAACATTGAATACTGTATTTGGCTCCATTAAAAACCCATGATGACTATTTCCATGCAAAAATTCAGGGGACACCTAAGTTCTGGACTTTAAAAAAGAGTTCAGATTTTCTTTAACCTTACTTATTTGACAGTGGAACTCCTTTTGAAAGTCAATAAGTATAGAACATGTGTTCTAAGGAAATAACTTTGGAAAGCAGTGAAATAGAAAATGACTAAAGAGCTTTCTAAATGTAAAATCATAGTATCATATCAACTAGAAGGGCATAAGGTGTTGCTGCCATGAAATGGAGTATGTTGCCTCTAAAATATTCTTCAAAAATGGAAAAATTCAAGCAAAAATTGGATATTCAAGGCATGTAGGAGAAAGGATTGCAAGGTGGTAGAAAGCACCACAATGAACATCTTTATACTCAAATATTTGCACATCCATAGGAAAGGATTTTAGTCAAAAGATATGTACATTTATAATTTTAATATATATTGCCAAAATGTCTTTGAAGAAATTATACCAATCTATACATAGACCAAAAATGTTTAGAAGAGGAGAAACTGTTTCCCAAGTCCTGGTTACCACTGAATGTACTTATTCTTAAAATTTTCCAAACTGATGACAGTCAAGTTGAAAATAATTCTACATATTTCTTTTCTACATTTCTTTGATTAGGGATTCTGAATTTTTAAAAATTGATGTAGTCACCACTTTTGTTTTGAAGAGCTCCACTTTTGTTAAGAATGTTAGTTAACATGTTATGGCAGTGGTTTTTAATTTTTTGTTATTTTATTTCATTTTGTTATTATGTTTTTTAGTCCAGACTGGCTTTGAACTCAGATCCTCCTGGCTCAGCCTCCATAGAGCTGGGATTATATCCATGCACTACTATATCCAGCTGTGACAGATGTTTCTACATACCTTGGTTTTGATTTTATATGCATAGAATATACTTTACAAATATATAAAAATATTTTATATATTTATATACTTAAAATTATCATTTTCTTTATGAATTCCAGTATAGATATAGATACTTGATTAATGATATCTTTTCAGGTTTATAATATTCACCTGTGTATTTCCACAGTAATTTTTCTTGTTTAACACACCTTAATATTATTTGTCTATAATATGTCAAGAAAGGCTATAACTTGATTTTCATCCTGATTTCCCTTTAGCTAACTGTCCCAAACTATTTGAAATACAACTTGGAATATAATTCAAATAAAGTTTTCTTATTTTCATTTATCTCTGCCCTTTAATGTTTTTGTTAATTTCTGTTAATTGTTTTGCAGTTAGGTTCTCCTCACTTTTTATTTTCTTATTGATTATTATTGACATGTAGAAAAGTTGTTAATAATGTTACTTATGGTTTCAGACAGAATCTTACCAGAAAAGAAAGATAATTCCATGAAGTATTATAATTTACAAATAAAATTTAAAAACATTATATTTATCTGTTATTGTTAGGTGCCGTCGAGTCGGTATCTGACTCATAGCGACCCTCATAGGGTTTTCAATGGCTAAGTGCTTCGGGATTGCCTTGGGAATGGATTGCCAGGCCCTTCTCCCATTTTTGCCATGCTGGGAATTGAACTCGGGGCCTCAGAGACTGCAGTGCAGCGCTCTACCCACTGAGCTAAATCCCAGCCCATATTCAAATATAAAATATCCAAAAAATTCTTATGCACATGCAAATCTATGAGTTCCAAGTAAAACTGGAAGGATAGAGATAAATATCTCAATATTTTTATGTAAATAAATATTTTTTTTGAGTTTAAAACTTTTTCCATTTCTGATATATACATGTATATTTCCATATTTCTGTCATTTTTATTTTTTCTTTGCAGTGTATGTGTGTGTGCATATAAAAGCGTGTAACTTTATTACATTCTATTAAATAGAGGATATGCTGTAATGGCAGTATGCAACTAGATGACATCAAGTTACTAAACTATTAACACTGTATATTTTATACTAGAGTAACAATTAGACCCTAAAGTTTAACGGTTTATCAAAATACATATATTTCTTAATCCTATGACACAAATTTTAGCTGGAATATCTTTTTTCCCCATATTTTAGATCAGCAAAACAAGCGTTTCTTCTTGGAAAATGACCCTGCTAAATGTTTGCAGTCTTATAAATAACCTGAACCATCAAGCTGAGGAAACAAGAGAGGTTCATGAAGAAGAACTTGTTGCAAGAAGGAAACTTCCTATCATTTTAGATGGCTTTAGCTTGGAAGCAATGCTGACAATATACCAGCTTCAAAAAATCTGTCATAGCAGGGCCTTTCAACACTGGGAGGTAAACAAAAAAATATATGAATATAATTACTACTATGCTACTTGGCTCCCATTTGTATTGATTTATATATCCTGACCATTTCATAACAGGAAGACTTACACATATCAAAGAAGAATAAACCATGTTGTGAGGTCAACATTCTTTCATATTTTCAAAGTGCCCTTCAAATATTTGGAGTTTAGCAAAATATTGTTTCTCAGTATTAACAGGGCAATGTAGGTTAAGATAGATTTGATCCATGTGATTTTTGTTGTTGTTGTTATTAAATGGATAGCATATTTTGGGAAATTTGTTGTTAGTGGTGGTAAGTGGTGGTATGTCTAAAAATTTAAGGAACTCAAAATGTTTTCCTGAAGACACAAAGTCATATGTACTTATATATAAACAGATACAGAATACAAAAGTTTCCAATAAAATGAGAATAGAAACAAAAGAATCAGTGGAATCTATGACACAATTTGTGACTGAATATATTGGGCAAATTAAAAATACATGTATTTATTTATATAAAAATATATAGATAATATCCCTATCATTCCATTTTTATTATGCATTCACAAATTTGCATACACATAGGAATTTTGGAGCTTTTATATTTGAATACCATTTTAAACAATTAACTAAAAAGTTATAATAAAAATATATGTTCCTATCATTCTGGTTTATTTGGGACCCTTTTTATTCTGTGTCTGTTTATAGATAAACACACATGATTTTCTGGACATTTCTGTGTGCCTATGTATCAGCCTCTTTTAATTTAATTTGTAAATTTCTGGCATTCTTAGCAGTTAAACTAGGTCCATCACAGCCAAGATAGCCACATTCCATCACACAGAATTGCAATGAAGGACTGGATAAATCCCTTATATTCAATATTACATTCATGACTTCTGGCTTTTGGTTTGAACATGTTTGAAATATTTTTAAAATATTTGAATAATAAAATTTGACTTATGCTTAGTTAATATCTAGAGCTAACCATTTAGAGCAGAAATTTATTTGAAAGCAACTAATAGTTTTTCTCTGAGTTCACACAATTTTAATGGGTATAATCAAATCTATGAATAAACAGAGTAATGAAATTAATCAGAACATTCTTCCCCTACCCTGATGATTACCTATATCCATTAAAATTATGTTTATTGATAATTCCAGTTGTAGTTGCCAACTTAGTTTTCTGAAATAGACATTTCTGATAGTTTTCTTCTTTGGAAATACAACTTAAATGATGCTATACATACTATAAGATGCCATCCCATAGTATAGTCAAAGTTACATTCAGTTCCCCAAATACTAGCTCTAATTACATCTCCTTCTCTCTTATTGAAAAAATAACAGATAAAACAGTATTAAAGGCATAATTTTAAAGATGCTTTCTGACCTATATTCAAATGGAAAATGTGTTTGCAAAATTTAGTAATTTATTTATTAGAAATAATGTCCTTGAAAAATACTTTATACTCTATTGTCTTGACGTATGTTGCACTAAAAGATAAATTAGAGCTTTGGAAAAATATGGTAAAATGTTAGAGCTAAAGAAGGAGAAACCAAAAGAGAAATAAATAATTACAGAAAAAAAGAATAAATATTTTTTAAGTTTTCCCAATAGGGAAAGCATTCTTTTCAGATTAACTTTCAAAAGAAATTTGCTTAATTTTTTATATTCTGAGTTTACACCAACATTGAAGATCTGAGGGTGCCTTCTCTGCCGATATGGCAAACTTGTGACTGACTGTTACACAGATACCCTGTGGAATAGAAAAAAATACAAGCAGAACTTCTACTGTTTATTCTAACTGGTAAACAAAAAGATGCTTTCCAGATGAAATACCAAAAACACTAGTTTTAATTTTACTTTCTGTACAATTCATCCTTTAATTTTAATTCCAGCTAAATGGTCTAATCTTTAAAATATTGTTTAGGTCAATAAAACTTGAAAACACAAATCTTAACCTTGGAAAATGTCAATTATGTGCTGTTTATCCAGAAAAAAAAAGACCCTCAGTAAACTCTTATGCAGATAAGTCAAGTGCACATAAGATTGGAACTTTTGCTATTCAAATGTTGAGTGATTTAAAAATAAATGATAATATCATTCTGAACATAGTACAAGTAATTATAGACTATGCACAAAAAAACTAAAGATTAGGAAACTACATTGTCTGTCAGTAGCTGGTTTTCTTTACCTAAAATTGAATAGCTGTGGGTTGAAATAAAATACTTGGTGATATGATGTTATCCATGTGCATTATAATTTAAATGTCAGTATTAGTTATAATGACCCCAAAGTTTAGAAGACAGCCATAATCTAAAGAGATCTTAGCCATTTAAACAGAGCTTTCACATACATTGATATCAACAGCTAGTAAGTTAGGCAGAACAGGCATTCCTTTTTCTATGATTGAGAAATGGATCTTTGGGATGGCTTTCAAGTCAAGTCAGTAATTGACTTAATTAAACACAAAATCTCATTGCCTTTTCAGCCAAACTTGGTTTATAAGATTTAAAACTATGTCTCCTATGGTTATGATGTATTTCATATCATTTTGATCTCTCCATTAGAAAATCAAACATAAAAAGTACTCATGGATCTATTTAGTGTGTTCTTTCAATTGTGGAGATTAGTATTAGGACTTCAAGTATACAGAAATATTTCAAAAAATTTGCATGATGAACTAGAAATGATACTGAACAATCAGAAAGATCATGTTCTGATCCCAGCTCAGTCATGTGACAGCTATCTGTCCTGTGAGAAAACTTCTGTGATCATATACACATTTTGCTATCTGAACAGGATATAATAAAAAATGTAGGAAATGATGTGAAATGGAGGATTTTGTACATGTACCTTTCATTCCCATTTTCTCTGTTGGCAGATCATTCAGGAAGATATTCTTGAGAATGGCAATGGCAAAACTGAGAAGGAAGAAGTCATAAAGAGAAAAATTCCTTACATTCTGAAAAGGCAGCTCTATGACAATAAACCCAGAAGGCCCTATATACTCAAAAGAAGTTCTTACTACTACTGAAAAATATTTTACTTACATGTGATAGTGATTTATCATCCTTTAAATAATTATATTTGTGTGAAATGTGACAGAACATAATTTTGTCTCTTCTACAACTGTGGTTTAATGGATGTGATTTTTCTGCACTAATGTAAATTGAACTGAATGTTTTCAAATAAATCTAGAATTTGAGCATGATGTGTTATGTATAATTAGAATGCTCTGTAATTTTGTAGAACACATTATAGAGTGTTTAAACAGTCAAAATGTTTGACTTTTACATGAAATTATAACATTATAACAAAGATTAGCTTACATGTCATTAACCCAAAACAAAGAAAGGCACGACTTTTATTATTTGACCATTTTATTTAAAAGAAGTACATACTATTTTCTAAGACATACTCAAATATAATCTTATTAAGTGGCTAAAGAGGAGCATTTGAAAGAATGATTAATGAAATGCTGTTAATTATGCCTATTTTAGTGAATAGTCTTTAAGAAAATATTTCATCTGTTAAATGAATCTGATAGCTAATAAAAAGATATCAAGCCATAAGAATCATATGCTTCACTGTAGATTTACTTCCATTAAAAGAAATACTTTTTATTGATTTTTTATTTTTTGCTTTTTATTGTTTTTATCCAGGACACAATAGCTTTTTACTTATTTCACTAAGGTATTTGGGGATGAGCATTTTCCCCCATTGGGAGGCCATAGTTCAGGCCAAAGCTATACTTCAAATAATTCCTGTTAAATTTCCTTTAAAATTATACTTATGGTCTCACAAGCCCTTATAACCTTTACATTTCACCATTAGTAGTGATTTTATAGATTATTTCTCCTACAGAATTCTAGGAATGTCATTCATCACAGGACTACAACCTAGTCCATTGTCATCTATGAAAGATGAAATCAGAGCTCAAGTTGTTGAGGCGCCTTTAGAACTCTACTCCTTTTGATGAGATTATCCTTCTCAAGTTTAGCTCAATCAGTAGAGCACTACTCTGTACTCTGGGAGGACCCAGTCTCAATCCCCAGCACCGCAAAAATGGGAGAAGTATATAATAATCCACTCCTGAAGCAATCTGGAAATAATCAGCCATTAAAACCCCTATGAGGATTACTATGAGTCAGACTAGGTTAGAGAGCACATAGCAACAACAAAAAGCTTTATCTTACTCACAGAAGAATTTACCAGCAGCCCACAGATCGCTGAGATTTTCTCATAAAACTGACTTCTCCACCACTGACTTCTCCACCACTCATAAAACTGACTTCTACCACCACTGACTTCTCCACCACTCATAAAACTGACTTCTACCACCACTTCAACATTTTTTGACATCCCATCAAACTCAATATTAAAAAATGCCCAAGAAATTAATGCTTAAAAAGGGAACTGTTGCATAGTGATTGTGTTCTCTGAAGTTGGAATGTCCAGATTTAGCTCCTTTTGCTCACTAACAACCTTAGACAACTTATGAAACCTCTCTAGTTCCTCAGCTATAAAAGTTGAATAATGATGAGGTTTGGGGAAAGAAGAAATAGGCTGATTGTGTGTGTGTGTGTGTGTGTGTGTGTGTGTAATGCTTAGAATTGTGCCTGAAATAGATTAATAGCACATAAAGTTGTTATTAGTAATAGTTGTTGTTAGGTGCCATCGAGTCGGTATCCAACTCATAGCAACCCTCATAGGGTGTTCAATGGCTGGTTGTTTCCAGATTGCCTTGGGAGTGGATTGCCAGGCCTTTCTCCCATTTCTGGGGTGCTGGGAATTGAACTCGGGACCTCAGAGACTGCAGCGCAGTGCTCTACCAACTGAGCTAAATCCCAGCCCACATTAGGAATAGTAGTAGTGCCAAATTTTTCATAAGGAAATAATCATTAGATGGAATACTTCCTTATTTTCTGTGTTAGCTAACAAAAGTTCAACCCATGTACATCATGTATCATCATCAGTATCCTATTCTAAGTTGATGATCACCAACTTTCAGGCCCCTAAAACGTTTAATTGGTTTGTTGCGAAATTCATGGTCATTTCTACCCTAATAGCCTAAATAACTTTTCCTCTATATAACCATAACATAGGGTCTGGAAGTCAGACATGTATTTTGGCCACTTCCATATAATTTTTATTTTCTCTTTCCAAATTTATATATTATTGCAGATATATTGAATAAGACAATTTCATGTATTACCCCTGTTTTGAAGAACTGTCCTTTTAGTTAACTTGGCTCATTCATTATGCTTGAAGAGGTACACACATGTACAAAATCCATTCAATAATCTCCCTTCTCAGTTTATGAATATCTTCAGTAATAAATATGTATCCATCTTAATCACAACCAATCACTTCCAAGGTTAGACCATAGAACTTTTCACTGCCAATAAAGTCAGTCTTCCTCAAATTTCAATTTTATGCTCTATATTCTCAAAACATCATCTTTTTTACCAGTCCACATAATCTGGTACTCTATCTCAAACTTTTATGACAATATTGAACTCATTGTCCAAATCCCTTTTCATTAGTAACCTTCTTTCATGCCTTCATTTTCCTCTTTGATTGGCTTGGATTCTGTAGTTCAAAAGTAAAGTCAGTCCTTTGTTACCTTCAACCCTCTGTCCTATGTCAGATAAGCAAGTCGAAACACTACAGATTGAGCTCAAATTTCCTAATTCTGATCTCACCAGAGAAGCTTATTATGCCTGGGGAAAAGCACCCACCCTTCCTGAACTCACATTTAAAATTTTGGTTACAGATTTCAAGTTGGACTTTAGTGAAGTCCAGAATTTCTTCCACATTTACCTAATGAAGTAGGCTTCCAATTCTCACTGACAATTATTTTATGTCTTCTCTTTTTCCTTCAGCTGTAACACTCTTCATTTATCTCACTTTCATCTGGCTTTCTAGTTATTTAAGCAGAAATTTAAAACTTTAATAAAATTATATCATTCCCACCCATTCCACCAAACGGAACCACCACCTCATAATTCCATCAAGGGATGGATCCCCCATTTTCTTTCTCCTCTTCTGTTTCAGTGGAGGAATTGCACCTTCCTCTTTTCAGTGTCATTCCTTCCCTTCCCTGTTTCAGTGAATGTCCCCCAACCCTGCTCAGAGGAAAAACCTAGGAGTCATTTTTAACTTCTCTCTTCAATATACATTTTCCATTTAATCCATTAGGACGTGGTCTTTGCCTTTAAAATTCATCTCAAATCCATTTACTGCTTACCACATCTATCATTACTGCCCTAAGCCACCAGTTTGCCCCTCTGGAGCTTCCAGCCTCTCTCCCTGCAATAATTTTTATCCATTTGCATCCACATAGAATGATACCTTTTAAAAATGTCACAAACTAGATATCCTTTCCCAAATCCCACAATGGCTTCGGATTCAGCAGGTAAGAAAATTGGAAATCACCATCCTATCACAACAATAAAACAATGTTGAATAAATTTTGTAAAATGATACCTTTCAGATCCATAAAATAAGAGAGGTCACAGGGCAAACTGCTATCTTAGAGTTTGGAGAAATAGGTAAATAAAAAGAATCCCAAGTTAGAGGACATTCTTCATGGGAACTAAGGCCAGGGTAGGAAATCTGAACTGCAATTAAAAGTTTGCTGGAAGCTCATTGTGGACAAGGTTGAGAGATAAAAGCTCCAAGTTGGGAGCCCCTGCCATCTCCAATATTGTGGAGTCTCCACTGTAGCTTGGCCTTCACCTTTACACCTTCATGTATCGCCCCATCAGGGTCTTCCTGCAGGGAAACCAACCCTGCTAGACATTGCTTGGTCTCTCAGGCTTTTCCCTCCCTTCCTTCCTTCCTTCCTTCCTTCCTTCCTTCCTTCCTTCCTTCCTTCCTTCATTTCTCTTTCTCTGTCTTTCTTCTTTCTTTCTTTCTCTGGTGGGGGGACAAGGTTTCACTAAGTTCTTTAGACTGCCTCTGCTCTTGAACTCATGATCTTCCTGACTCAGCCTCCCAAGTCACCGGAATTACTGGTAAGAACCATAGTTCTTACTAAGAACCATAGCCCAGCTAGTAAGGCCTTTTTAAAACTACCATCTTAAGAAAACTTTACTTTCAAGTCAACCTCTATTCATTTCATTTACTTCATTTTTATTTCACATTTGAAAAAGAAAAAACTGAAGAGGAAAATGGCCACTGATAGCTCTCAGTGGGAAGCTGGCATGCCACCAACATGTAGGCCATGGTGTTCTCCTTTAAAACAAACAATTTCACAGAACTAAAATGTGAGACAGAGTCACTATAACCATTATGGTAGAAACATAAACAGGACCATTCTGTAATCATGCCTGAGCAAAAACAAGAACACCACAAACTAGAAAATGATCAAACATCCTCCTTTCCCACCCAATTTGCGTGAGTGTTGTTTCTCTACCAATTACAGCTTTTACTCTGCTCCATTCTTCACACCTCCTGACTAAAGACCACATACAGTAATACTCAATGGCTATCATTTGGATGTTGAATATCCCCCAAAGGCACCTGTGTTAAGGGGTTGGTCCCAAGGACGACACTAATGGGAGGCTGTGGGGCCTTTAAGATGAGGGGCATTGTGGGAAGTGCTTAGGTCACTGGAGAATGCCTATAAAGGGAGTTATGAGACCCTGGCCCCTTCCTTATTTTCTTTGCCTCCTGGCCCTAAGCTGAGCAGATTTTTCTGGCCTGTGCTCCCTGCCACTGCCATCTAGACATCCAATCCCCACCAGAGGCCCAAAACAATGAGTCTACTCAATCGTGGGCCAGAGCTTCCAGAGTGGTGGTCTAATATAAAGCTTTTAAAAATAAGTTTATTATCTCAGGTATTTTGCTATAGAAACGTGAACTCACTAATATACCAATTACAGACTTGTCCTTTTTTTTTTTTTTTTTTAAATACGCAAGCCAGAGCAAAACCACACTTCTCTGAACTGTTAGGTGCTATCAAGTTGGGTCTGACTTAGCCATGCTATATACAACAGAAAGAATCACTCTCCAACCCTGTGCCATGCCCAGCACTATGTCAGTGTTGCTCTGCTATTCATAGGGTTTTAAATGGCTAATTTTTCGGGATTGTTTCAGGAGTGGGCTGCCAGGTCCTTCTGTTTTCCTGGTGCTATGGACTTAAACCAGGGTCTCAGAGAACAGAGCAGCATTCTACCAATTGAGCTAAACCCTAGCCAGCTCCTAATCACAGCCCAAATCATGCAAAATGTACCTGCTTACCCTCCAAAATCTCCTACACAGAAATGTCAACAAAATTCTACTTCTCCTTCATATTTTTATACATGTAAAACAACAAATATAGAAATCATTTGACTTTTTTAACAACTGAAAAGGTTATTAACTATTCATTTCCATTGGTTTGCATATGAAAACATAATTTAGCTTTTTACTTAATGTCAAAAAAGACCTTTAAAAGAAAAGCCATATACTTTCCCACAGTGTGTACACTTTTTTTTACAAAAATAATATAAAAATACATTGCCTCACAAATCGTTTTGCTACTTATGATATTTAATGATTAGTATTATGAAACACCTCTTTTAAAATCTTGGATTTTAAAAATATTTTAAGATAGTTTTCAAAATGTAATTTTTTTCTGTAATACTGGGGGTTAGGGGCTGAATCCAGGGCCTTGTGCATATTTTGCAAGTACTTGACTCCTCCTCTCTTTTTTGTTTTTTATCTTGAGATGGGATCTGACTAAGTTATGCAGGCTGCCTCTGGCCTTGAGCTTGGATCTTCCTGTTGTCTCCAATGGCACAGGAGAGAGGCACAGCTCAGAGTGGCTGCCTAGCCTGGGGGGTTCCCCTAGTTGGGCCTCCACTCAGGTTATGCTGAGTCCTTGGCTTCCTCACAGAAAAATAATTTCAGGATGAGTCAGCGAGAGTGAAACAAAGTTGTAGAGTTTATGAAGTCGACACCTTAGAATACATGTGGACCCTCAGAGAGAGATAGGCATCTAGGACACGGACATGGACTTCACAGAAAAGCCAAGAAGAAAAAAGCCTTTAGGCTCCTATTCTTTCCAGTTTTCTTTAACCTAGGGCAGGACCCGGGTGATGTCATCCCTGGGGCACCCAGCTCTGGGTACCCAGTGTGACATGAACCTCAGAGCCTAGAAAGGCCCCTGTCATGGGTTAGGGAGGAACCAATAAGTTCCAGAGAAAAGGTTCCATTGTTTATGTTTAAGAAAAAAGTCACAAGAGAGCTCCCTGGGTATATCTCAAAGAAGCACAGAATTACAGAGGGGAAAACAAGGCCAAACTCAAAGACTACATGTATTTTTGACCCCAAGCAATACCTATTACTATTTTACTATTTTCATTATTTAAAATGTCTCCCCAAAATAACCTGTCTATGCAGGCAATCCTCACAGCAGTTTTTTTGGTAGTTGTGTCAAAGTTGTTGATTCTCAGCTGGTGAGATTCAAAGCAGATTCTGGGGTGAAATATTTTTCCATGTCCCCCAAATTTCCCTGCCTTTCTTTCTTGCTTCACTGTCTCCACCTCACAAGTCCTTGTGATTAGAGGTGTGTGCCACCACATCCTGCCCAAATGTGACTCTTCCTTGCCTTTTATCATCTCCTGCTGAGATGTGCCTTGCATATAAATAAGATTGATTCTGCTCAGAAACCAGACCAGTTAAGGATACAAAGCACTGGTAAAGCTCTCAGACCTTTACATTCCTCTACAGTAAATTTATTAATGACTTTATTTACTCTCTATCGGAACAAAATCTTAACCTGTGGGAAAGAGTTTCCTATTTCAAAATCACTCATAGCAGGTAAAGGAATAGTAAAACTAATTTGTCTCATTTATTCATTTATTCAACAGGTATTTTCTGAGTTTATGTCATGGACCAGGTATTGAAGTAAGTGCTGTGAATAAAACTATGCATAGGACAGGGAGTTTACAAGCTTTTCTGCAAAGCTTTTTATCTTTTGGATTTTGCTTTCTATGACCTTTCCTGATCCTGCATCTGAAAGTGCCAGATGAACAATTTCTTCTGCAGAAGCTTCTCCTTAATTGCAATACTCATGTTGGTTGTCTGGAGAGGAGAGATACCTGTAAGTACTCTTATACAATACACTGTCTCAGATATACTGAAGTACAGGAATAGTAAAGTTGCATGTTTTGGGGTTGTTGTTGTTGTTGTTGTTAGTTGTTGTCCCGTCCTCTCTGATTCACAGAGACCCTCCTAAGATTTTCAATGGCTGATTGTTTTGAGATTCCCTCAGGAGTGGATTGCCACATCCTTCTCCCATTTTTGCGGTGCTGGGAATCAAACCAAGAACCTCAGAGACTGTAGAGCATCGCCGTACCAACTGAGCTAAATCCCAGACTCCTGCTTTGGAGCTACACATTATTTATTACAGAACTAAGTTTAGAAATAAGATTTGTTTATTTCTCATATAGTTACTTCCCTGATAAAGGACTCTTAAGGCAAACAAATCTGGCACATTAAACACTACCAAGCTATTGTGTAAAGCTGAGCTAACTTAGGAACGGAGAGTAGAAATTCCAAGTTGGAGCACAGAACTTAGATGGAAATTTCTGTTAATGTGCAACACAGAGTTTGGACTAGTAGCTCTCAGATGAATATTGATCAACTAAGTTAAAAATACAAATTCTATGACTCTTGCAGACTGAGTAAATATAAATTTCTGAGAATGAAGCTTGGTACTTTTATATTTAATAATCTTATAGGTAGGTAATTTGAATACCTATTCATATGTGGGAGACACTTGCTGTTAGATGATTTTAGTGGTCTATTTTCCATCTGATAATCTAGATTTGAGATACATAAATTTTCTTTGTATCAAGTTCAAGGCTAAAAAAGATCAGTATTGACTCAAATAAGGAAACACAGAAAGGGAGAGAGAGAGAGAGAGAGGGAGAGAGAGGGAGAGAGCTGAAATTGTACTAAACTTTCCTATTCTTTTTTATTGTATCATTATAAGGCAAATAGAAAAGCATAGAAATCCTAACATCACTAAAAAAAGTTTTATTATGGTACCTGTCTTTACTACTCACAAGCATAAATATGTTGATGATAGAATGCAAGAGAAAATTGTATTTTTTAAACTTAATTTTTCAGAGCAGTTTTAGATTTACAACAAAGTTAAGAAGGTTCAGAGTTTTCTCATATACACCCTGTCCCAACACAAGCATAATCTGCACCATTATTCACATTCCCCAGCAAAGCATTACATTTTTTACAGTTGATGAATCTGCACTGACAAAACTTCATCATCCATATCCATACTTTACATTGGGATTCACACTTGGTGGTATACATTCTATATTTCAACAAACATATAATGAAATGTATCTATCATTATAATATCAGAAAATATTCATTGCACTAAAAATACGTGCTCTGCCTAGTCAACCATCCTCTCACCCCAAACCCTGGTGACTGATCTTTTTATTGTCTCTATAGTTGTGCCTTTCCTGGAATATTGTAGAGTTGAAGTATATAATATGCCGCCTTTTCAGATTAGCTTCTTTCACTTACCAGTATGCACTTAAAATCCTTTATGCCTTTTCCTGACTTGATGGCTCATTCTTTTTAGCACTGAATAATATTTCATTGTCTGGACATACTGGGGCTTATTGTCCATTTACCTACTGAAGGATACCTTGGTTCTTTCCAAAGTTTGATAATTATGAATAAAGCTGTTATAAACACTTTTTGCAAGTTTTTGTGCTGCCACAAGCTTTCATTTCCTTTAGGTAAATATGAAGGAGCTGGATGCTAGGTTTTAAAGCTTAAGAATAGGTTTTGTTTTTTTAAGAAACTGTCAAATTATCTTCCAAAGTAGCTATACCATTTTTTCTTCTCACCAACAGTTAGTGAAAGTTTGTATTGCTCCACATCCTTGTGAGAAATGCATTTTAACTCATATTCCCTGATTTCTTATTCCACAAGTCCTCCTCTCAACACTGATATGGGAAGTCGGCTAATTTCTCTCTGAAACTGGTTTTTCAGTTTTCATCTGATGGTTGCTAATAATATAGAAGTACTCTTGAATTATGTGCATTTGTTATAATGAACCATTTAGATATGTCATTTCACAGGATCAAATTTGTACAAGGTTTTTTTCCAGTTGCATTTGCTGTTGAAACTTAAAACTATAATGAAAATGAACCTAAACTTGCCTTATACTCTGAGTTTAAGTGTAAAAACACATCTAAATAGGCGAAACAATTTCTTGCATGGTACATACAAACATTTATTATATGACTATCTCTCTGGCTTCATGTTCTCCCATTTTTAAACTGTGCATTTAAAATTATTTCTTTCTTATGCTTTTCTTCCCCATGCCTTTTCTGATGCCATTTCTTCTACATAAAAGTTACTTATTTCTCTGTCTAACTGATCATATTCCTTTCTTTTTAGAATAACATATCACAACTTGGAAGTATTTTCTCAACTACACTTCACCATCCAAAGCGTGGTTAGTCCCCCTTTCCTGAGCTGCTATACTACCTTAATTTCTGTCCCTATTAGCACATTCAGTGCATGATATAATGAACTGCATGCTTCTCTGAAGATAGTTCAAACTTCCGTTCATATTTGTATCTTTTTCCACAATTCCTACTATACAGTATGGACTTATGAAAATGTGTGTTTTATTAACAAGTCATTGCTTATCTGAAGTGGACACTGATTGTATCACTCTCACTGTACTTCAGATGAAAAAGACTTCCCCTTGAAAGAACCACATCTACCCCTCTGTACACTCAACTGTATAATCCCCTGCGAGATATCATTCTCTGTATAGCACATCTCATGTTCCTGATTTGCTATCATCATGGGGGTCTCCCAAAAAGCCAAATGTCATTAGCCTTTTATGGAACTAGTGACTTCAGGAATTCACTTATTCAGTGCAGGTTATGGTAAGTAACATATGCAATGAAGTTCTAGAAAGAGAACTATTCTAGCTGTCTGATAGGCATTCAGGAAGAAGCCCAAGCTTAATATTCTCTTATAAAGCCCAGCTATCCTGGTGAACAAATTGCTTTTCCTCATAGGCATTGCTACTCTGATCAGAACCAATCCAAACCTGTTTTCTGACTAAAAACAACAGACTGTATGCAGTTAAGGTTTTGTGACAGAAAATCTTTCAGTGTTCTAAACTTTTTGTAAAGGATTACATCTGATTTTTACCTTCTAATTTAAATTACTTTAGACTTTTATAGAGCATTCAATATATGGACTTTCACGTTAGGAGAACAATCCCAATGAGTACTGAAATACTAGCCGCTGAAAATATGTACACATGATTCTAAAATAGAGTTTTGAGTGTTCTCAGCAGGATCAAGGTGGAAAATAAGTGATGGAATTTAAACCATTTCTTGCAATATTATTTTTAGTAATTTTAAAGGAGGTGTAAAGCAACATAATGTGTGGCTACATTTAGCATGACACAGTCTAATGAAAAACAAGTAATCTGACATTTGCAAGAAAAGCCTTCATGTCCCTGGATTTAAATTCACTGAGTGTTAAACTATTCTCAATGCCATTCCTGTAAGGCTAATTCCTATTCACTGAAGAGCTTACTACTTTTCTAGTAGATAGAATCCTGGTGTTTAACTGTCTTTCTGGGAAGCAATCTGACTTACTTGCTATTCCTAAGAATTTTTAAGCAAGAGAAAGCTGCCAACACACAGGATTTCAGAGATATTTAATTTATTTCTTTCCACAGTGTCTTCCTGATAACTAAAATGTGCCCAAATGAAATTGATGAAGAGCTGTCAAAATATTTTCATAAAATTGTTGGAAATTATCACGAAGACACAAGAGTGAGTTCCAAGGCCAGATTAGTTTGATGAGAACATCATACTTTTGTGTTTAAAGTCTTAAAGATTTGCTTCATTTTTAGATTTTTTTCAAAGTATTCTGATCTCTATTTCATCAAGATATAAATAGGATCTAGTTATTAAAATTAATTTCTTTTAATTAATAAATATTTCTTGAGTATCTATTCTCTAAGGCACCATGAATACCCAAATAAAGATATCCTTCCTATTGTGAATAAATAATACCTTTCCAAATTGCATGTTGTGTTCAGATAACTTTCAGCCAATGAAAAATAACAAAGTTATAGGGCAATTTCCTAAATCTCCTTGTATAAACTGTTGACATCAGCTCTTTGTACCTTATGTTTGATCTTTTCTCCATCCTGCCTCCTGAAACACAGCTGCTATTTCAGATCAAAACTGCTAGAGGGTGGAGTCAAGATGGCAGACAGATAACACACGCCTTCTGTCCCAGAGTAATGGGCAACCTCATTTAGGGGTCTGAAACTCACATTGAATAGATAGAAACAGTGATAATTTAGTTTGAGAGATAGAGAATGAAACTAGGGGTACACTGAAATCAAGGATTTGGCTTTGGAGGAGCTACACAGTGGACAGTAGCGGGACTGCCACCATTTCGCCATCACACAGACGGTGGATAGAATCCCGGGGACTCAGAGGGGACTTCGTGCACACGCACCGACGGGGGCCGGACCCAACACAGAGTGCAACCTTGGCAGCACACTCTCACCCTGCCTGCGGGACACAAACTACAAATTCCGGGTGAGTCAGTTTGAGATGGCGGAATCGCCATCTGTAGCAGCCACGGAGTGAACAGGGAAACCGGTGCCAGTGATATGCGCCTAGAGCTGAGACGTGGCTCCCTCCCTCCTGTTGTGGCGGGTCAGGTATACAGACGTGATCTCCACAGATATATGGGCACACATTTACCCGGATCCCAGACACACCAGAGGTGAGCCCAAGTCAACCCACTGCACTGTGGAGAAATCTGGGGTTTGTGGAGGCAACTGAGCCCCACATGGACAGAATGCTCCTTTTCGGCAGAGCCTAGTGGCACAATTAGCCACAAGCAGAGCAATTCCGAGCACCATCACAGCACATGGTCAGACCTGCTACAGATTCTCTCTTAGTCAGCCGGACAGCATCCTGCCCACAAGAGGATTTGGTCCTCCCAAGTGGGCGGAAAGCCCTGCAGTAAAAAATTCCACGATAGCAGCCATATTCCCCCCATGCTGTAGGTTTTGGGGAGGAAATCTCTGATTTGGGGAATTGGCGCCCGAACTACATGGGACAGGGAGAACTTCAGGGAGGACCCCACAGGTTCCACTGCCTCTCAAACAATACAGTAGACACAGAATATTTCATGGAACTATCTTTTTGGGCACTCGATGTCCCGCTTAAACCCAGGACATTGTGGGACGTTTAGCGATATTGACCCATTAAGACAGACTGTTCCTGCTGATTGTGTGCAAACACTGCCACCCTGAGTTCTGTAGGGAGCACTGCATCCTGCAAAATCAACCACCTGGTGGAACTGGGTGTCCACAGTTCAGATACCACCTGCAAGAATATACAAGTGCTTTTCTTTTCTTTTCTTTTCTTTTCTTTTTTTTTTTAAATGTGGGTTTGAACCCAGCGTCTTGCACCTGCTTCCTTTGTAGGTGGTAGACTGACTCACTGTGCCCCCAGCCCGTATTTTTTGCTCTTTGAAAAAGGGTCTTGCTGGGTTCCTCAGATCTCAGGCTTGCGATCCTCCTGCCTCCACCCCCCAAGACACTGGGATTCCAGGCCTGCATCATTGCAGCTGACTACAAGTGTTTTTATATGTATGTGGGAGCATATATATGTGAGGTCTGGAATTTTATTTTATTTTATTTTTTATTTTATTTATTTATTTTGTTTTGTGGTGGGGTTTGAACCCAGGATCCAGTGCCTAATTGCTTGGTAGATGCTGGACTGCCAGGCTGCACCCCGGGACCATATTTTTTGCTTTTTGAGACAGGGTCTCATTGGGTTGCACAGAACTCGGGCTTGTGTTCCTCCTGCCTCCGACCCCCAAGCCGCTGGGATTGCAGGTGTGCACCACCGCACCCGACTATAAGTGTTTTTTATTTGTGTGTGGGAGCATGTATGTGTGAGACTTGTTTCCTTTTTTTCTTTTTTCTCTTTTTCTTTCCTATTTTTCTTCCTTTCTTCTTTTACTCCCTCCCTTTTTTCTATTCTCCTTCTCTATTTCTTAAGCTATATATGTGTCTCGGTTTTAATCATTTATCCCTTAAATCTTAAACTTAACTTTAATTTTGATAGTAATTTCTATTAGCCTCTGTCCTCTACCTCCTCTTTCCCCCTCTTCTATCACCAGATCCCCCCCTTCTCACCCCACAGAAGAGAAACAAAATCTATCGCCTCCCTAACACCCTACCCCCCTTGGAGTTGGGCTGGTGGACTAAAGTGTCAACCATACAGACCAAATAGCCAAGAATATACCCAGCTCATAAGCTCTAATAAGCACCAGAGATTCAGCACCACACAATCTCAAAGGAATAACAGAGGAAGAAGCTCTGCATAATCAGGAGAGACAAATTCTGTTTCCCAGACCATATTATGGGCAAACAAAGTAAACCTACAAAAAACACAAAGGAGCAGGATGGATCTGAAGGCTCCACAGATCATAGCCCCCCAACAAATAACTCCAATTCTCGCAATTCTTAGAGATCTCTGATTCGGAGTTTAGAGTCATGGTTATAAATATGCTAAGAGAAATAAAGACAAACACCACAAGCACATTGGAGATACTTGAAAGGAAGTTTTCTAACTTGGAAGCCATTCTGTCATCCCAGTTAGAAATGATAAGGAAAAATCAAGCCACTTTGCTTGATACTCAATCCAAATTATCAGAATTGAACATGGCTAAAGAATCTTTCTCTTCAAGACTGGATGAATCTGAGCTGCAGATCTCTGAGGCAGAAGATGGCATAAATGAGCTGAAACACAAGCAATTAGAAATGGAGTCAATGATAAAGGTTTTAAAGAGATTTCCAAGAAAACTTAGATAGAATGAACAAAAGAAATATAAGAATTCTGGGCATTATTGAACAAGAAGAAAGATCAACTGGAGGCCTTCAAAACCTAGTAAATGATGTCCTCAAGGAAAACTTCCCAAAGATAGCACAGGAAATGGATATATACACCATTGAGACTTTCAGGACTCCTTTGAAGGCTGACTTAAATAGATCATCCTCAAGACACGTCATCACTCACATGCTGTCATTAGAGACCAGAGATGCCATTCTGCAAGCAGCAAGACAGAAGCCCCTTATTACATATAAAAAAACAGCCAATTAAAATTACTGCAGAATTTTCCATATCAACATTGAAACCTAGAAAGGAATGGGCACAGGTGATTCAAATATTGAGAAAAAACAATCTCCAGCCTAGATTAATATATCCAGCAAAATTATCTTTGATAATAGATGAGGTATATAAGACATTTAATGACATTGATGCTTTTAAACAATATGCGACCACCAAACGAGCACTGGAAAGGATTGTAAATCAATTACCACATCCAGGAGAGTTAAGACAACCCTACGAAGGAAATCAAAGAACTGGTTAGCTGATATGAGTGCAACCCAAGAAAGGATCAAAGCAGACATGAATCATAAATCAGTAACAGGTAATGATTGGATATATAACAATAAATGCTCCTCAATAATCTATTAATGTAAATGGTCTTAACTCACCAATTAAGAGACAGAGGCTGGCTAATTGGATGAAAAAACACAAACCATCACTTTGTGGTATTCAAGAAGCTCATCTAACTCACAAAGACTGGAATAAACTGAGAGTTAAGGGCTGGAAAAATGTATACCTAGCTGGGGGGGAAGGAACAAAAGAAAGCAGGTGTTGCAATTTTAATTTCAGATAGATTAAATTTCATTCCAAAACTAATTAGAAGAGACAAAGGAGGTCATTACATTTTAATACAAGGAACAATCAATGAAGAATCAATAATGCTCCTTAATATTTATGCCCCAAACATAGGGGATCTTAGCTTTATAAGATAAAT
>VMDO01005326.1:23732-46591 GCA_007922755.1 Pedetes capensis
ACTTTATTGGACCAGAATCAATAATAATGGGGGACTTCAATACCCCACTTGTGTCAAGAGACAGGTCATCAAAACAAAAAATCAACAGAGAAACGTCAAATCTAATCTCCACCCTAAACCAGCTGGATCTCACAGATATATACAGAATATTTCATCCACACGATGAGGAATACACATTCTTCTCAGCTCGACATGGTACATTTTCTAAGATAGATCAGATGCTAGTTCATAAGAACTCCCTCAACAAATACAAGAAAGTAGAAATTATCCCCTGTTCCTTATCAGATCATAATGGGATAAAATGGGAGCTCAAGAGCAAGAATAATTCCAGAAACTTTACAAACTCATGGAGACTGAATAATACAATGCTGAATGACCCATGGATTGTTGATTAAATCAAATTGGAATTTAAAAAATTCCTACAATCAAATGATGATGAAAACACATCATACCAAAACATATGGGATACAGCAAAGGCAGTTTTAAGAGGGAAGTTTATAGCATTAAGTGCCTTCATCAATAAAATAAAGAAGAGCTAAATAAATGACCTAATGACACAGCTTAAGACACTAGAAATCCAACAAAAAACCAACCCTAAATGGAACACACAGAGGGAAATTACAAAAATAAAGGGAGAAATATCTCAATTAGAATCTGAAGAGATAATTCAAAAAATTAATGAGACTAGGAGCTGGTTCTTTGAAAAGTTTAATAAAATAGACACCCCTCCGACTAACCTTATCAAAAAGAAAAAGGAAAAATCTAACATAATACAGATTATGAAAGACAACGGATCCATAACCACTGACTCCAATGAAATACAGAAAATTGTCAGGGATTACTATGAGAGACTGTATTCCCAAAAATATGAAAATGCAGAAGAAATGGACAAATTCATTAACACATATGACCTACCAAAACTAACCGCAGAAGACATAACTGACTTAAACAAGCCCCTTAAATATACAGAAATAGAAAAAGTAATTAAAAGCCTCCCAACAAAGAAGAGTCCAGGTCCTGATGGATTCACAGCAGAATTTTACCAAACTTTTAAAGAAGATATAATACATGTCTTCCTCAAATTATTCTAAAGAATAAAAAAGGAGGGAACACTCACAAATACATTCTATGAAGCTACCATCACCCTGATACCTAAACCAGGAAAAGATTCATCTAAGATAGAGAATTACAGACCCATTTCCCTTATGAATCGAGATGCAAAAATATTTAATAAAATTCTGGCAAACAGAATACAAAAGCATATGAAAAAGATTATTCACCATGACCAAGTGGGATTTATGCCACAGATGCAAGGCTGGTTTAACATATGGAGATCAATTAATGTAATCCAACATATCAAGAAACTGACAAACAAAAACCACATGATCATCTCAATTGATGCTGAAAAGGCCTTCGATAAAGTGCAACACCTTTTCATGATAAAAACACTTGAGAAAATAGGTATAACAGGCAAATACCTTAATTTCACAAAAGCTATTTATGACAAACTACAGCCAACATAATATTAAATGGAGAAAAACTAAAACCATTTCCTCTTAGATCTGGAAGAAGACAAGGATGTCCTCTCTCTTCTATTCTATTCAACATAGTAATTGAAGTCCTGCCCAGGGCAAACAGACAAGAGAAAGAAATCAAAGGGATACAAATTGGCAAGGAAGAGATTAAATTATCATTATTTGCAGATGATATGAGTTTATACCTGAAAGACCCCAAAACCTCAACCAGAAAACTTCTGGATCTAATTAACTCCTTCAGTAAAGTTGCAGGCTACAAAATTAACACACAAAAATCAATAGCCTTTCTTTACACCAATTCCAAACAGGAAGAGAAGGAAATTTCAGGAAAGATACCATTCATGATAGCCCAACAGAAAATTAAATACCTTGGAATCAATCTAACCAAAGACCCTTCAGATCTCTACAAGGAAAATTTCAAAACATTAAAGAAAGAAAAAGCAGAGGACACTGAAAAATGGAAAGACCTCCCCTGCTCCTAGATAGGAAGAATTAATATAGTAAAAATGGCTATGCTACCAAAAGCAATCTATAGATTTAATGCAATACCCATTAAAATTCCACTGACTGACTTTACAGAAATAGAAAACATGATCCAAAAATTCATAAGGAACCACAAACGACGACACATAGCCAAAACACTTTTAAGCTGCAAATCTAATGCAGGTGGAATCACAATCCCTGACTTCAAAGTATACTACAGGGCAGTGGTTGTAAAAACAGCTTGGTGCTGGCACAAAAATAGGCCCGAAGACATCTGGAACAGAATAGAAGACCCAGAAATACCTCAACACACCTATAGCCACCTGATTTTTGACAAAGGAGCAAAGCAAGTAAATTGGAAAAAGGACAGCCACTTCAATAAATGGTGCTGGGAAACATGGTCATCCACATGCAGAAAAATGAAAGCTGACCCGCATCTCCCAATATGCATGAGAGTTAACTCAAAATGGATAAAAGATCTCAACATAAAACCGGAAACTTTAAAACTTACAGAAGGCAAGATAGGCAATACACTCCATCACATAGGCATAGGAAAGGATTTCCTTAGTAGAACACCAATTGCTCAAGAAATTGCAACAAGAATAGATAAATGGGATTACATGAAATTAAAAAGCTTCTGTACAGCAAAATAAACAATTAACAAAGTCAAGGAAACCCCCTCGGAATGGGAAAAAATGTTCACATTTTATACATCAGACAAAGGTCTAATTACTAGAATTTATAAACAACTCAAGAAAAAATCTCCCCAAAAACCAAACAACCCAATACACAAATGGGCAAAGGAACTGAGGAGACAGTTCTCAAATGAAGAGGTCCATAAAGCCATGAAACACATGAAAAAATGCTCAACATCCCTAGCCATTATGGAAATGCAAATCAAAACAACTCTGAGATTTCACCTTACACCAGTAAGAATGGCCAAGTTCAATAAAACCAACAACAACAAATGGTGGCGAGGTTGAGGGGAAAAGGGAACACTCTTACGTTGTTGGTGGAGCTGTAAATTGGTGCAACCACTGTGGAAATCAATATGGAGGTACGTCAAAAAACTAAAAATAGATCTACCATATGACCCAGCTATAACACTATTGGGAATTTACACAAAGGGAGATGGGTCGTCATATCACAGAGACACCTGCATCTCCATGTTCAATGCAGCGCTTTTCACAATAGCAAGGGTATGGAATCAACCAAAGTGCCCTTCAACAGAAGACTGGATAAAAAACCTATGGTATATATACACAATGGAATACTACTCAGCAATCAAGAAAAATGAACTAAGGCCATTCGCAGCAAAATGGATGGAATTAGAGAAAATTATTTTAAGTGAACGAACACAAGCTCAGAAAGGGAAACACCACATGTTCTCACTCATATGAGGGAGCTGATTCAAAATTATATGAAGGAAAAATCCTTTTCAAAGGTCGGATCATAATAAAAGGGGGGGGGGAAGATAAGAATGGTATCAATATAAATGGTCTAGAAAATGCATGTGATTGTTCTAACAAGATAAAAACAAAGACCACTACAGGAAAAGTTTCTATCTTAAACAGAAGTGGAACCCAAGGACATATAGAAAAATAGTTTTAAGTAAAAGATAGAGAAGACTTAGATGGGAAACTTAGATGGGAAGGGTGGGAGGGGGGAAGCACAGGGGAGGGTAAGGGGTAACCTATATGAATAATGTTTATCAAAATGCATATATGGAAATGTCACAATGAAAAGCATGTCAAAATGAATCACATTAAGGTGTACATTAAAAATTTCCAAAAAAAAAAAAAAAAACTGCTAGGGAAACACATTAAGGATGGCTCCATATTGACCTGGAAGGAGCTTGAGTCCCTGAGAAGTAGAGCCAAATTTCTAGTCCTGGATGATGCACCTTTGAATGTTTTCTGAGATAAAAGTAAAAAATTATGCTTTGTTAAGCTGCTGGTGATTTTAAGTTTTTCTGTAAGTGCAGGCAGAATCATGATAATAGTAACTTCCAATCTCCTTCTACTTTATAAATTATTCACCAAGGAGACCACAAATCATTTCTCCAGAAAGTTTCCCCTGACAAGGACCCACTGAAGTGATTAAAATGTAAAATAAAATAAATTACTTATCATGAAGCACAAGCATATGGAAAATACAGTCCTGAAATTCAGAAACAGAAGATTCAGAAAATGGGGAAATATGAAAAGATTTGAAGAGACATCCGAGAATTTACAGAAATTTTGTTTATTTCTAAGTAGAATAAATAAAAAGATACATCAAGATACTTGTTAATGATAATTCATAACACAAACAGCAGATTTTGGAGACATTAAAAAATTCTACTTCTACAAAATCAAGTAACCTACAAAATAATTGCAAATAGACTGCATAATCAGAAGGAAAAATAACAGAATTTAGAAAGCAGTGATTAATGTTTTTAATGTCTACAGATGTACCACCCTGGCATCTGATCCCTTCTGATTTCAGAAGATAAGCAGCGTAGGGCCTGGTTAGTCCTTGGATGGGAGACCGCCTGGGAATACCAGGTGCTGTAGGCTTGGGCAAAGAACCTCGGCAGCCCACTTCCTAAAGAATAAGCCATTGAAAACCTTGTGAATAACAGAGAAGCATTCATATAGTGCTAAGCTAGGCAAAGTGTTGAGTAGTGTTTTGTTCTGTTGTATATATATCACTATAAGTCAGACTGCCTGCAGCCTTACTTCTGTGGCATCTGATCCCATCAGACTCAGAAGCTAAGTAGCATCAGACCTGGTTAGTACTTGGATCGGAGACTGCCTGGGAATACCAGGTGATGTGGGCTTGGGAGAAGGACCTAGCAGCCCACTCCCAAAAAACAATAACCCATTGAAAACCCTATGATTAGCAGAGAAACACTGACAATAATATTTTACTTGTACCTAGAGTCGCTGTGAGTAGAACACTGACTCCATGGCACCTAACAACAACATCTTTAATGTGCAAAGAGGATTTAAATCAACTTAGATTTCTGTGTTTAGTAACAGAGTCCTCCAAGATTAAATGTGAAAAAAAATAATTTCTTCAATTTGGTGATTTTTGACACCATAAACACAATTTCAGAAAGAAAATAATCCCATTAAAACAATTGTAAACAAAAAGGAGTGGTGAAGGAAGGTATTGGTAAAGATGAAGGTAAATCAAAACATCAATAAACTATGTTAATGGGCATAATAATATGTACATTAAGGAATTTAAAAAACAAACTTTTGTTAGAATGGAAATGCTAATTAACACTACTATATAAGAAAGAAAGTTTACAGGGGTAAGTCATTTAAGGTTCCTGAATAAATTGAGAAGAAAGAAATGTGCAAATTAGTACACGACTTTATTTTAAAAAATACCAATGTGAGAATTACAGAGAAAATTCAAAGCTAGGAAAGAAAAAAAGATGAGAAAATAAGGAAAATAAAAAGGAAAAATAAACTAGGCAAAATCTGAAGATGATTTGAAGAGAATGAAAAACAAAATCAGAAATGCAAAGTAAATTAGTCATTAGAGGCAGGCCTCTTGGAATGGTAATGTGAAGTGTTTGTAAAACCTTTCCCTAAGAGTTGTTGTTGTTGTTATGTGCCATCGAGTCAGTATCCGACTCATAGCAACCCTCATAGGGTTTTCAATGGCTGACAGTTTCGGGATTGCCTTGGGAGTAGATTGCCAGGTCCTTCTCCCATTTTTGGGGTGCTGGGAATTGAACTCAGGACCTCAGAGACTGAAGTGCTGCGTTCTACCAACTGAGCTGAATCCCAGCCCCTTCCCTAAGAGAGACAGCTTATAAAAGTCCTCAAAAATATTTAAAAATAAAACAGTCAAAACCTATACAATTTTATCAAAGGGTTTATAAAAATCGAGAGGCACTTATTCAATAAATCTACAGATCTTAGTGGGAATATGGGGAAGACATGTCATTGGAATTCATAGCTCCACCTAGTCCTCCACAGCTCTGTATTGTGAAAGAGTTATTCAGCCAAATTGACAGCAGAGTGGCAGTTGTCATTTTTCGTGGATTCCTACTGTAGAGTTGATATTTTGAGTGGACTCAGCAGCAGATATAGCATAGCCATATCCTTTCTTACCTGGTTCTGTGATGTAGAAGAGCTTTATGGGGCAGTGGTGGCAGCCAGACAATGGTACTAGCTCCTCTCCCCTACCAACCTGTGCCTTAGGAAGGGTCAGCCTGGGGCAGCTGTTGAACAGAGGCTTTCATTTCTACTCCTGGGTGTATGCACCCAAGAGAAGTGGACATGTACCCACACAAAAACCTGCACACAAATGCTTATAACATCAGCATTTATAATGGACAAAAAATGGAAAAAATATACATCTCCATCAATTGATGAGTGTTGTTGTTGTTGTTAGGTGTTGTTGAGTTGGGGCCAACTCACAGCGACCCTCATGGGATTTTCAAAGGTTAATCACTTCGAGATTGTTTTAGGAGTGGATTGCCACATCCTTCTCCTGTTCTTGCAGTACTAAAGATCGAACCTGGGTACTCAGAGCAGAGCAGCACAACTGAGCTAAACCTCAGCCCTAATTGATGAATAGGTAAGTAAAATATAATGTGTCTCAAAAACTATATGAAATAAATCAATCACAGTCACATACAATTATATATTTCTGATTTCTAAGCTCAGGGATTTCATTAGTTATAGGTTCACAATGACTCCACAGTACTTAACCACAACAAAAATTTCTAACTTAATTAGATTTTTTGTATATGATTTCTGTATATCTTTAAACCTATGAAATTTTACATGATTTTTTTTATGGTCAAGTTCAGTTTTTAAGATAAGTATTCAAGGTGTGCTTGCAAATAATGTACACTTCCCAGTTCTTGTGTGAGAAATTCTCTGTGTCCATTAGAGTATGGTAGTTATATTTTCCAAGTTTAATTTTTTTCTAAAAATTAGAAGTCCATTTTCAAATACCATTATATGAAATATAATATGAAATATTATATTTCATATTATGAAATATTTCATATATTTCATATATATGAAATGCATATTTAAATATAACTATATATTTATAAATATATAAATATATATTTCATATATTTTGTATATGAAATATAATATGAAATGTAATATGAAATATAATATGAAATATACCATTATATGAAATATATGAAATATGTGGAATAAGTAAATCAGTAAAGAAAGGTAATAGATTTCTGGTTGCTTAGGACTTAGGGAGGAAGTGACTGCTAATGGGTATAATGTTTCTGTTGGAGGTGATGTAAGTGTTCTCAAATTAGATCATGGTAATGGTGTATAATTCTATAAATACACTAAAACCCACTGAAATATGAACTTTAAATGGATACACTTCATGGTGTATAAATTGTGTACCAATATAAATGTTTAAATAATCAGGAATTGGTAGAAATACACAAAATACACTACTAGTCCCAATGTATAGGGGGGAAAAAAACCAGAATTCAAATTGATAAATCCACCACCAAAGTGTTAGAGTTTATCATCTCTTGTTACAGATTAAATTCATGTTTTGACGCTTTCATCCTTGGTACCTTAGAATGTGACTGTACTTGGAGATAAAGTCTTTAATGAGGAAACAAAGGGAAATGAGGTCATAAGTGTGGGGCTCCAATCCAGTATGACCAGTGTTTTTCTAAGAAAAGAAAGAGACATCATGCATATACGTGTACAGAAGAATGTTCAAACAAGGAGAAGGAGAGGACTCAAGAGAAACCAGATCTTCAATACCTTCACCTTGGATTGACTGTGGAAACAGAAAAAGTTTACAGAAAAAGGTTTGTCATGATCCCACTGCTGCTTTGCAGACAAGCCCCAGCCAGATCTCAGTGTCCTTTGATAGGGAAACTATGTCACAGAGAAGGTCATACATTATAAACTAGCCAGAGAGCTGATGACTGGAATTCCTGTAAGGCTGGCTTCTGAATAATAGAAACTTACTCTGTACCTCCCTCCCTTAACTGCTAAAGAATTCTTGCTTCTGTAGCCTTGCTTCTCTGCCCCTACCCTATAAAGCCCCTAAGCACAGTGATTCGGATGCTGCTTTCTGAAAGTCCACTGAAAGTAGCTGGCTGGCCAGTCTAAATAAACTTTTCTGCTCCTGATCCGTTTGTGTCATGGAGTATTTTTCTGGGTTTGAGCTGCTGGGTACAACATTTTGGAGGCCCCAGCAAGATCTCCCCAGAGCTCCAGACAATTTGGGCTTTCCGAGCTCCAGAGTCAGACGGGAGGGGGGTACCCCCGAAGATGTGCCAGGGCCTCCGGGTTTCTGTGCCCCAGGGAATCAGATGCCATTTGGTGACTGGGACAGATTGGTATCCTCCGGAGGTGAGTTTTTGTCTTTGTGCTGCAGCATTTGTTTTTGGGTGATCCCAAGGGTCAGAAGTGACACAACCTCGGCCTCTGTCCTAACCAGAGACATTGGGATAGGATTTGTTTTAAATATGTTTCATTCATTGTTGTATCAGTTTGTTATTTGGTGTCTGTCTGCTCTTTGTTAAACCCCTGTGCTTTGTGCTGTTTAGCTTTCAAGTGGTCCTTAACATCATGGGAACTTCATCACCAAAACCAGCGACCCCTTTGTCTTGTATGTTGTCTCACTTCAGATGTTTTTTCTCTAGATGGGGAAACTAACTTTGGAGTCTGTCTGATGCTGAACTTGAAAACTTCCTTCTATGCCCAGTTCCTCTAAGATGATATAAGTACATAAAGTTTAGGTTAAAAAAAGGTAAAATGGGATATGGTTTATTCAATTTTATATTATATGTGTCAAGAATTGCTCCATTCATCTTTTGTGTTTTTATAGTCCTGCTTTTCTGGGTTTTGGCTCGAGTCCTGGGTTCTGTTCTGGAGAGGTCCATCTGCTGGCATCTGGGCTCAGTGGATGCCTGAATGGCCCCATAAGAGGCCCCCTCCCCGTATTTGTCTTCTGAATTTCTGAATCTGTCTGTGGGCTCCCTCCTCTAGTTCATCTTCTGAATCTGTCTCTCTGATGTCTGACTCCTTTCTGGCTAGATTTTCTCTCTTCCCACAAGTCTGTCTTGAAGACTTGTCTTGCCCCCAACCTTCTAATCCTGTGGACCTCCATGAATTGTTCACTGATTTGTGGTTTCAAGATACCTTTCAGGACTTCTCACCGGCTGAGATAACTTTCTTTTCATCCTGCCTCATCACTTTACTCTGTTGCAGTCCCTGACCTTGAGACCCCTTTGCCTGTGGAGATGGGGCTCTTTTTTTTAGGACAGTTTCTTGGATAAGGAATTTCAGAGCCTTCTCTGCCATTTAGGGTATCCTCCTTCTGATTGCCTTTTTTGCCTAACTACTGTAATGTGCTTGCCTGAGTCCTTTTTGTCCTGTCAACCCAGAGGATCACACTGACTGTTCACATCTTCCTTTCTGTAAGAGGGTGAACTGTCAACTCCTCAGAGGTCTGATTAGAGACTAGTTATATTTTTTGCCTCTGATGGCTGCAAAGCACCAAGCCTGCTGAGTTGTTGTTTTACCTTTTCTGTCACCCAGTGCCTTTCCCAGTGTGATTTGATTCCAGAGTCCACTCCTGAGAGGTCTACACTCGGGTGACCTTGAGTCTTTTGCGGGCCTACTTTTCTCCCCTGGGGGGTCACTCTTGGAGGTCTCACCTAGATACTAATGATATATTGGAAGTATTGGAAATATCAGAATCCTCCATAAAAAAAAAGCCAAATTTCAAGGCTTAATGACACACAGAACTCATCATAGGCTAAAAATCTAATTAGAAATAAATACTAAACATATAACTAGAGAAATATCTGAGTTTAGAAATTAGAAGCATAATACTAATGTATGTCAATGAAACAGTTAAAATCAAAATTTCAAAATGTTTACAATAATAAGTAAAAATGACATATATGATTATACTAATATATATGCAATAGTAAAGTACATCATGATGAAGCTGTTATATAATGTCTATCAAACAATGTGGAAAAATATGTGCATATGTATAAAATATGTATTTTAATTACCATGTATCCCTTTGAGATCCCAGTTTAATAAAGGATCTATCAAACATCTATACTTGGACAGGCATTAGGTTTTATTATACTGCCCCTGACAACCATTTTGATAGATCTTTACATCAAAACTCAGCACTAGCCAGGTGTCATGGTGCATGCCTATAATCCCAGCAACTTGAGAGGCTGAGGCAAGAGGGTTGCAAGTTCAAGGTCAGGGACAGATCCTGTCTCAAAAAATAAAGAAGTGACTAGGGGTTTGGCTTAGTGGTGGGACATTTGCCTAGCATGTGTGAGGCCCTGGGTTCAACCACCAGTACTGGAAAAAAAAAAAAACAACCTTCAACACTAATGCTGGTGAAATTTTTGTTAGTTATTATTCTGTTGTGTTCATCTTCCTTTTCTATAGTCTTTAAATGGGAAGACTACTTGGCCATACTGCTAAAAAGGGAAATCAATGAATTTAAAGTATACAGAGGTATGATAATCAACGTTGATAACCTCATACAGCTGTTTCTTATATTACTCAATGTAATGTATAATGAAGTCCTTATTATGGATTTGGATCTAAATCTCCTATAAAGGTCAGGTATTTGAATGTTGGGTCCCTAGCTGGAGGCACTATTCTGGAAGGTAATGGACCTGTGACAGATGGGATTCTAGCTTTAGGAAAGCAGCTCCCTGGGGAAGGGCCTTTGGAGGTTCTTACCTGGTGCCCAGGTTCTTGTCATCTGTTGTCTCCTGAGCTGCCACGCCATGAGGTTGTCTCCCATGGGCCCTCCTGCCTGTCCTGCTGCCCTTATACACTGAGACTTTATGAGTCCCCAATAAGCCTCTCTCCTCTATAAGTTTGATTTGATTGACTTCTCTTTCATAGTGATGTACCTCCAGACTAATACAGTCCTAAGAAATGTAGTTTCAATTTTATACTATTTTATACATCTGACAAACATTCAAGATATCTATAATAGATTCATGTATATAATTATATAAAGATTAGATGTATGTACCAAATTCTGTTTACAATCTGCTTAGATAACCTATAATTTTAATATAAATGTTGATTCATGGTTTTATTTAAAAAATGATAGAAGTTATATGTCTCTTCAGGTAATTCTACAATGATTTAACTTGAGACAGTAATCAAAAGACAAAAGATTGGCACTCATTTCAAGTAATGTCTTCTTCATATCTCAAGAGTTTCATGTAACTGATAATTCCCCACAATTCAGAATTAATACTTCTACTTGAGTTGAATAGCACATTCAAATAATTTTTCATGGTCATTGTCATGTTTGTTGGCTTGTATTAAATTAAGAACTTTTACACACTTGAGAATGTGGGGATTTTGTAGACAAGAGTAGCAACAGGGCTTTAAAATATATCATAAGGAATTGGGGATGCATATCCTTTGAAAAATGAAGTTTTAAGTGGAACCTAAGTGTCTTCAATATGTGAGAGGATTTTTTTATAGAAGAGGAATGAATTGTCTTATGATTATCCAATGACCATAATTGGAAAAAAATTGCAGTAGAAATTGTACTATGCTCAATTTACTTTCAACAAATGAAAACCATTTTGATAATGGACTATCACTTGTAGATACATAATAGACTGTTAATTGAAAGTGTGTGTGTGTGTGTGTGTGTGTGTGTGTGTGTGTATAGTATGAAAACCTCAGGGAAATAGGATACAATTACTTATAAATCCATATCCAGATGAATGACTTCAAATTTAGGGTCAAACATTAACTCATCTTTTAAACAGTTAACTAATCAACAGGTTTTGTGAGTGAGCATAGTGGTAGCGACTAGGGGTGCAAAGCAGAAAGAACCACAGATTGTTACCACATTCAGCAAATTTAGTCTAATTGGAGAGTCAGGAAAAACGGATAGATAAAAAGTACCATCAAAAGGTGAGAACAGAGTGCTGAGTGTCCAGAGAAAGAGCACCTTAGTTAGTCTAGAGACATTAAACAGGAACTCTTAGGTGTGGCGGCACCTGAGCTGATTTACAAAGAGTAAGACACTAGAGTTAGATGGAGAAGACTAAAGACCAGGAAATGATGGAACCATGGTACATTTACTGAAATTGGAGGCATTTAGTGAATTGTTCTATTCACAGAACAATAAGAGAAAACAGAAAACTATTTTAGACCCATGTAATATAAAATTTGCTACATGCTGAGAATTTTTCTAACCCTTCAAAGTAACAAATTCAAGAATTTTAAGCAGAGGAGTGATGCATTGGAAACTAGGAATATAGGAGTCTCTTACAGTGACAAAGAGAGAATGACCCAAAGGCAGTGATTGTTGTTAGGTGCCATGGAGTTGGTGTCTGACTCATAGCCACCCTACATACAACAGATGAAACACTATTGTTGTGCTTTTCTGATATTCATATGTTTTTCAATGGTTGATTGATTTGGGGGGAATGGGCTGCCAGATCCTTCTTCCAAGTCTATAGCACCTGGTGTTCCCAGGTAGTCTCCCATCTAAGTACTAACCAGGTCCTACCCTGCTTAGCTTCTGAGATCTGATGAGATGGAATTGCCACAGTGGTACAGCTGCAGGCAAATGCAGTGATAGTGGGGAGAAATGAGAGAAAAGATTCAAGAAAAATTAGAATGGAAAATAATTTGGTGGTGGCACAATTGAAGAAGAGATGATAGTTTGAAAAAAGTTTAACCAATAATAGTTATAATGATGCCATTTATTTGTGGTTGTTTGTTGTTAGGTATGTCCAGTCACATCTAAGTCATAGCGACCCTATGTACCACAGACGAAATGCTATCCAACACTATGCCATGCCCTGCAGTTTGTCAGTGCTTCTCTGCTATTCATAGGGTTTTTGATGGCTGGTAGTTTCCAAAGTGGGCTACTGGGTCGTTTTCCCAAGGCTACAGCACTCTGTCTTCCAGGGCAGTCTCTCATCCAAGGACTAAACAGATCTGACACTCCCTAGCTTCTGAAATCTGATAGGATGGGACACCACACTGGTGCAGCTGTAGTACCATTTCATTAAATATGGATAAAGAGCAAAAATGAATTTTGGGACATATATGTTGCTGATAAACGTGAAATTTGGTATAAATAGGTCCTGTAAACAGTTAAAAATATGAGTCTGGATCTTCTTATATGAATAAACCAAAGATGGTCCCTGTATATTGTTCTGCAAATTGCTGCTACCTGTCAGTATTCCCTGATTGAAAGACTCACCTTTTTGTTGCTGTACATCTTCTTAATCACTCATGTGAGCATTTTCTCTGACCCCCTACTTACTGGGAGTTCCATTGCCCTATTAGCAATTTGAGGTGATAGCTAGAAGTTCTAGGAGGGACTTCTTTTCATTCCTCCCCTGTCCAACAAACATGTTGCATGATACTGCCCTCTTGCGGTACTGTTCATTTATCACTCCAACTCTTCCAATGCACTAGATGGCTGAAAATGTTTTGTGCTAGAGAAGTAGACTTTGAGAAAAAGGGCATAATAGAATCACAGTAGATAAGAATACACAAGAAAATAGAATAGACAGGAAAGAAAACAGGAGTGAAGGTGGAAACACTAGAGCACTAACTTTAAAGGCACATAGAAGAGACAGGGAGTTAAAGAAGAATAATAGAAAAATCAGAAACTGGTGTAGCATAAAACAAGACAAGAGACAAGTCCAAGAAGAGGACAACTGGGAAAAAAAAGTTTCAAAACTCATGTAAGGATTTCGTAAAACAAATGGTCTTTAGTTTTCTCTCTATTCTCTTTTTTCCTTTCCATTTTTATTTTCACTTAGGACATTCATGGGTTTAGTGGGGATTTCACTCACTAGTGGAGGAACTTTAGTAAAAGATGAAGTAGAGGGAAGAGCTTTAAGAAAGAGGTCTTGTTACCCTAGAAACGTAGCTGCCATTTATCAGGCATATACTGTGTGCTGCGTAGCGTACTAAGTATTTTACATTGGTTATTACTTAATTTCTCAAAAGAGCTCAATGAGATAGATATAGTATTATTCCTAGTTTGCGCACAAGGAAATTAAGATAGAAACAGATTAAGGAAACTTCTCAAGGGAACATTCATGGTTAGTCATATAACCCAGATTCAAACACAGACTGAGTGACCATTGGGTCTCTTTTACTCACTATTGGACAAAAGTACACCTATTTGTGTAAGAATTGGTTATGAAGCTTTTACCTCTATTTCCAGCTAACTGTATACTCCTTCAGGCTAACAATGTTCACTTGCCATAGCTAAACTACAAAATGCCTGCACACAGTTGCCATATGGTCATCTGATTATTAAATATTGTTATATTTTCATTACCCCAAATTCTATGCTAGGTGGTATAGACATTGTAGTTAGCAATTCAAGTGCTACAACTGCCCTCATTGACTTAATGAATGATAAAGTTTAATTTATGCAATGGAAATATTAATCAATCTTTTTGTTGTTTTTTCTTTGTTTGTTTGTTTTGTTTTGTTTGAAGTACTTGGGAGTTAAACCCAGGGCCTCCCGCATACATTGCAATTGCTTTACCAGTGGGCTGCACTAGAGCCCATTTTTTATTATTTTTTTAATTTTGAAGAAATATCTTCCTCAATTACATAGGCTGCCTTTGGCCTTGAACTCACGATCTTTCTACTTCAGACTTCTGTGTTGCTGGAATTACAGGTGTGTGCCACTGTTCCTCACTTAACCAATTTTATAAGAGTTTATAACAGACAGTCATGAAAATTTTATTGGTAAATTAATATTTGAGAAGAGATATGATAAATAAATATGGGTCATATGAGTTAATTATGCCATAGAAATGAAGAGATAGATTTTAGGAAGGATTAGGAGAAAATACAGGGCTGAGATTTAGCTCAGTTAATAGAGCACTGCTCTGCAGTCTCTGAAGTCCCAGGTTTAATTCTCAGCACCACAAAAATGGGAGAAGGACATGGTAATCCACTCCCAAGGCAATACCAAAACAATCAGCCATTGAGAACCCTATAAGAGAGGCTATGAGTCAGGCATGACTCCACGGCACCTAACAACAACAAAAACAAGGAGAAAATACACCGGTCAGGGAGAACAGGATTGGAAAGACCCCTCTCTTTCAGAAGGAAATGAGGTTGATTCATGGTGGTGAAAGTGCAGAGACCAGAAGAAATGTATAGGGTGTGCTAGTGAAGTAAGATCCAAAATTCCTTCCTTTTTTTTTTTTCTAATTCCAAGAGTAGCAATATGGTATGAGGTAAGGGGAGGTGATTTCAGAAAACTTGCATTTAAAAATAATCACTCTGTCTATAGGTAGAACAGATTAGAACCAGGCAAGAATCAATGTAGACAGAGCTTATTCCAGGTCAGAGACAATGTGAATAGCGCTCTGTGTTAGTACTGAAAATGGACCAAAGGAGGACTTGAGAGATGCTTTGCAAATAAAGCTAACAGGTTTTGATGGTCGGATAAAGCATGACAACTATAGAGTTGTGCTCAGAATGACTCAAGATTCCAACTTGTATAACTGCATACTTCTCTGAGGAATTAGAGAATACTAAATGTTGATGAGGGCTGGGCTTTAGCTCAGTAGAGTGCTGCTCCACACTCTCTGAGGACTCAGGTTTGATCGCCAGCACTGCAAAAATGGAAGAAGAATGTGACAGTCCACGCCTGAAACAATCATGAAACAGTCAGACATTGAAAACACTAGGAAGGTCACTATGAGTCAGATCCAGCTCCAAGGCACCTAAAAACAGCAATAAAATGTTGATGATACTATTGTTTTGTTTTATTTGTTTTACATTTGGTGGTAGTTATTGCTTCATTCATTTGGATGAGTAGGTGCATTCATTTCCTAGGGCCCATGGAAATAGTAACAAATAGAGTGTTTTAAACAACAGAAATCTCTTGTCTCATGTGCTTGAGGGTTTATAGTCTGAGATCAAAGTGTTGCCAGGTTTGGCTTTTTCTGAGTACTGCAAGAAAGAAACTGTTCCTGGTGTCTTTTCTAGCTTCTTACAGTTTGCAGAAAGAGACTTTAGCATTCCTTGGCTTATGCAAACATCAACTTGGTCTCTGCTTTCATCTTGATGTGACACTTTCCTTGTGTGTCCAAATTCCCTCTTCTAATAAATACACCAGTTATATTGGATTAAGGGCCTACCTTACACAATTATTAACCCATCTTAACTAATCACATCGACAGTAACCTTATTTCCAAATAATTTCACATTCAGACACACTAGGGCTTAGAATTTCAACATGATTTGTAGGTGATCAATTTAACCCTGATAGTAGGTAAGTCATAGTTTGAGAAATGACATTGGTTCATATTGAGTTTCATATGTGCTCGAGACATTCTTTGACATTCCCAAATACAAAATGTTAGGTAAGTGTTTGTAGATAGTAGATAGTGTTCAAAGTAGAGATCAAGTTAAGAGGTACAACTGATAACATCAGGAATCATAATCAAGCCAAACCCATTGGCATACACTTACAATCCCAAGCTGCTTGGGAGGCTGAGAGAGGAAGAATACAAGTTCAAGGCCAGAAGCAACCTGTACAACTCAGTGAGACCTTGTCTCAAAATAAAAAATGACTGGAGTTGGTTGGTGGTGTTCTACGATAGAGCACTTGCCTTGAGTGTGCAAGGCCCAGAGTTCCAACCCTCCCGTAATGCAAAGCAAATCATAATTACTGAAGAAAATTTAAGATTGTCCATTGAATTATATTGAAGAAAAATGATTATAATCATATTAATACAGAATGTGATCATTCATTTCTTAAGAAATATAGAAGGTACTTGTGGATGATAAAAACATGTCCCTGATGAAGTAAAGAAAATATTAAAACATTATCAGTATTCAGAACAGCTAATAGAATTGTATAGGATGAACTTCACCTTATTATAGTGTTATAGTATTTCTTTTAATTTCAATCAATTTAAAAATCAGTTTATTACATGACAGTGTATACATATGTGTATGTCAGCTGCACTTAAGGAGGTGAAAATTTGGATGAGGATATTTTAAGTGGGAACTTTAAAAAGCTTTAGTTTTAGGCTGGAGAGTTGCTAGTACTCCACACCAATTTTGTTTTCCACTAGCCACCAATGACTTTTTCATTTTTAGATGTTTGGAAAATAATGTAATAAGTAAACATGCTGAGACCACAGTCAGACTCTCTATGGATTTGTGGACAAAGAGATAAAATTATTTTGGGCATTTATGTGAACTACAAAGGAACATGACAACTTCAAAAAATCCATGATTTGAAACAAGGAGCCTGTTGTGAACCTTAGTTTTCCTTCCTTTGAATGATCCTAAACAGTCTTTGAAATAAAAACACAGTTCTACTTCGATCCTTCAGCAAGATGCAAAGATGAAAGTCTTCAGAACACTGTTGCCTGCTTCTTTGAAAGAATCTCTTCATCTCTTTGTAGTGGGCTAAACTGTAACCTAGGTCTTCATATCCTTTTGGTAGTAGGTGATTTCTCAGGATCATTCTTACTATAGATCTTATTGAAGCAATCAGCATGCTGCACCTATTCAAAGGAGTAATCAGGGATGATATGATATCTATTGCCCCCATCATTTGTGGCTAAAAAGCTAAGAAAAACATCTAGAAATACCCTGCCTCTGCAACAAGGTCACACTCAACCAAGAAAGGTATAGAATCATCAGATAGTAATCCCGTGCTCTAGTTTAGCCCAGGACTCAAAAAGTTTGCCATAAACATATAAGGGAAGTGGTCAGTGATTTTTACAAAGGAGTAGGATAATTTATGCCAGTTCAGGAGTGGAGAAAAAGGATTTTTCTCCTTTCTTCTGTAGCTCTGTGACAGAAAGTGATGAAAGTTCAATTTTACAATATCAAAAGGAAGACTGAATGAACTTGGCCCCTTTTTGAAGATTTTTTTTTCTGAAACAATAAAGAATGATGCAATGTTTTATCTTTTGTTTGTGGTGGCTTAGCAAATATCAGATTAGCTGACATCAACTATGCTTATATAATGACAAAATGCATATGTGAAAAGTGAAATATTTTCTATGCATTTTCACCCAAGATTTAAATTGAATATGTTCAGTGAGAATAATGTGTACATATTTATTATGTTGCCTATGCTAGTGTTTCCAAAATATTTATATGTAATGATAGTGCTTGGGGATATTGTTGTTAGGTGCTGTCCAGTAAGTATCCGACTCATAGCCACCCAAGTACAACAGGCGAAGCACCATTGTCAGTGCTTCTCTGCTATTCATAGGGGTTTCAATAGCAGACCGATTCTTGGGAGTGGGCTGCCAGGTCCGTCTCCCAAGCCTACAGCACCTGGTGTTCCTAGCAGGTCTCCCATCCAAGTACTAACCACACCCGACCCTGCTTAGCTTCTGAGATATGATGGGATCCGATGTCACAGTGCTATGGCTGCAGGCTTGGAGGCATTAGTTGGTGCTTATTAAAAAAGATGTCTTTGAGCAATTGATCATATTTTAGAGTCAGTGTAACTCCACAATTTTGATGCCTGTGTATAAGTAATAGTTCACGGCAAAGGATCAAAATCCATTATACCTCAAACCCAGGTGTAAGATGTAGGAGCAACTACTTGAAAAAGTAGTCTTTCTGTTTTTAATCCTATAGTATAATCATGCCCATATTTCATGATGATCTATCTAGCAAGACAGGAGGCTTAAAGATCCTCTCTCTGAGCTCCCAATGAGTCAAGAGGCCTCTTCCAGGGAAAGCAGAATTTCATTTCCTGATTGTACCCAGTTGTATTTTCTCTGAGGAACTTGGGAAGACGCTTTCCCCAAACAGTCCCACTGTCTTATAACTTTTGTATGTTTGGCTAAATCTGTCATAACACATTTTGGATTTGTCAGGCCACTCAGTTTTGGCAAGCTTCTGGCCCACTGTTCTGAGGGAATGCTTCACACAAAGTTTGGAAATGCTCTGATCTCAGCGAACAGAAATTATTCACATTTTAAGGTTCTACACAGTACTAATATACACTGAATAACAACCATCATGAGTGAAATGTTGTTGTTAGGTGCCCTGGAGTCAAATCTGACTCATAGTGACCCTATGGACAGCAGAATGAAACACTCCTAACTGTATGCCAGGCACATGGTCTTATTTATATTTAAGCCCATTATTGCAGACACTGTGTCAACCCATCTGGTGGAGGGTTTTCCTTTTTTTCTAGACCTGCCACTCTCCCAAATATTAGATATAAACATTATATGCAAACATTTGATACAAACATTAGATACAATAAAACATTAGATACAATATTTTCTGTTTTTTGAACTGTGGAACTTTTACCCAGTCTCGTGCATGATAGGCAAGCACTCCACCAAACTGAGCTGCATCTCCAACCCCAATGTAATATTTATTGATAATGTTTGTGTATATACATTTTCAAAAATATCATCAGCTCTAACACTAAATTGCCAGTTATTTCCTACATTCTTGCTATATGCTAAGCACTGTTGTACGTACTAGGAAAAAAAGGAGAACAAGCTTTCCAAGGTCATTGCTCCTAAGACACCTCTTTTCTAGACTTGGGAACAGAGATGAAAATAAATAAGGAAACAAATAGGTTAAAAATGGAATTTTACTTGGTAAGCAGGTTTAAGAAGAAGAATAAATGATATAGAAAACTATAAAACCCTAGTCCCTATGGTTAAAAATTTGAGTTTAAAAACCCCAACTATTTGAATTAATTTTTTATAAATCTTTGCAAATCTTTGGTAGAAATACTGCTAAATTTCTATTTTCATTAATGAATGCAAAAAAACTACCAAAATGAGACTAAATATATTTTAATCTGTAAAAGTTTTACTAGGAAATATGATACATGTTGTTAGGTGCTGTGGAGTTGAGTCTGATTCATAGTGACCCTATTCTCCTTGATTCTGTGCCAGGCACATGAAATTATTTATGTTTAAGCCCATTGTTGCAGGCATGATACATAGACATGCATAAAACCTGAAAATACAGCCTCATGAATTATTGTAAAACAAAAACTTGTGTAACTGCCTCCAAGCTGATGAAAAAGAACATTGCCAGACCTTAGCCTTAGGCTCCCTACTCATGATCTTGACCACTGCTCTGTATTTTCTGATAATCATTTTCATATATATATATATATACACATATGTATATGCATATGTATATATATACATATGTATATGCATATGTATATATATATACCTATGTATATGCATATGTATATATATGCATATATATGAAAAAATAATATATATATACATATGTATATGCATATGTATATATATGCATATATATACATGAAAATGTTTTAACTGTTTTGGTAAACCCGATCTCAGGAGGACCCTAAGTTGGAGGCTAGCCTAGGATAAACAGTGAGACCTCATCTAAAAAAACAAAAATTGTGTCCTTCATCTGTGTATTGGTATGTAGCTAAAATTTATTTATTTTTATCACTAAATAGTATTCACCACTTATGCTTTTGAGTATCTGTTTTTGGACATTGGGTTGTTTTCACTTCTCTTTACTGTAAGTTATAATGCTATCAACAGTTTTGAATGAGTTCCCTGATGAACACAGTTATTCATCTAAAAGAGATCATGTGTCTAGTACATGATTTTATATTACACATAGCTTCAATTTTCTATAGAAAGTCAAACTGCTTTCTAATGTTATTATGTCAATATACAATCCCACTGGCAATGTTGAGAATTCTTCCACATCCTCAGTGATATTTGATATTGTTAGTTCTTTTAATCTTAACCTTTTTCAGAGATACATGCTAAAACATTTTAATAGACACACAATTGTATATATATAGCTTACTTGCCATTTAAATATCCTCACAGTGCGTGGTTTTCTGCCTATTTTTCTGTTTTGGCATCTCTTTTTATTTTATAGATTCTAGGTGATAAATCAATGAAATAATACATTTTATCAATCCATCTTTTTTATATGATTATCTTCTTAATCCAGCTTGTGGTGTTTTTCATTCTCATTATGGTGCTTCTATAGTTCTTTTTGGTTTTAATGTCACATTTGTAAGTAATTTTTATGGTTAATCTTCCTTGTGTTTAACAAGTCATTCCCTGTCTTGTGAATTTTTGTTTTGTTATATTCTAAAAGCTTTAGTATTTTGCCTTTCATATTTGGATCTCAAATTCACCTTGAAATTTTTTTTAGACATATGGAGAAAGGATAAATTTTCTATACGGATATGAATTTCCCCAGAATAATTTACTGAAGAGGCTTTGTTGCCAATGTCCTGAAATGCCAATTTTATTATGAATGAAGTGCTCATTTATACTTGAGTTATAGTCTGGGATCTTTATTCAATTTCATGTATCAATTCTCTGTTCTTGAACCAGTATCACACTCTCATAATTACTGTAACTTTGTATTTGTCTTGTTAGCTCTTTAAGCACCTTTTCCTACTTTTTTCTCCTTCTTAGAATGTAATTAGAACCAGGCATGTTGGCACACTGCTATAATCCCAGCAACTCGGGAGACTGGGGCAAGAAGATCACAGATTGAAGGCCAGAGGTAACGCCTTTCTATTTTCTCAAAATAAAAAGTAAAAACTGGTCTGGGGGTACAACTCAGTGGCAGAGTGCTTGAAAAAATGTATGTGAGGTCCTAGGTTCAGTCCCTAGTACTGCAACAAAAAAAGATATTTTGACCCTGGCAATTCATTAAGAATTGCAAACTAGCTTGTAAAGTATCCAATACTCAAATAGAATCTTCAAAGATTTATATAAGAATTGAATCAAATTTATAGATTAATTTTGGAAAAATAGACTACTTTAAAATATTGAGTTTTCCAATCAATACATATAGATTTCCTTTCAGCTAACCTTTCTTTAATTTCACTCAATAATTAAAAAAATGCATAGTGCTTTTATATTACTTTGTTAAATTTATTCCCAAATATTTAATATTGGTATTGTTCTTATGAATCATAACTTTATTTTTTACTACTTCATGTTCAAGTCCTTTATATATTTCTGAATTGGATTGTTTGTGTTTTTGTTGATGTTGAATTTAAGGGATTTTCTATATATTTCATAATTTTTAAGTTATCTTAGAAACTAATCTTATGTGATTACTTTCTTAAAAATTAAAAACATAAATCCATTTTTAATCTTATCAGAGTAAAGAATTTATGTTATCTTACACATTCTAGCATCCTTTCTTTATCATCTTATATTCCAGTTGAAAATTATCATTAGCATAACTTTCTGTTGTAATTGTGTATCTTGAAATACTCTCATATTCAATTATACACTCCCGATGGTTTTTCTTACCCATTTCATAATTTTAAGTACATTACTGTTAGATGCTGTCAAGTCGGCTGGAGGAAAAAATGATACAAAGATGGGTCGCAGATTAAAGGGTCTCATTCTTGAATTAATCATAGATTAAAGAGAAGCAGAGAGAAAAAAATTATAAAACTGAATTTATGAGAAAAATGAAATCTAGAAGTTTTTAAAACCTATTTTTATTTTTTGCATTATGTTGCCACCTAATGGTTGGAAAGGATAGAAGAAACCAAAGTATAACAATTGATGTCAGAAAGCCTTATGGTCCATACATATTGGGTTTAATGACTTAAATGTAAGACCTGAAACTGTGAAAATACTATAAAGTAACATAGGGGAAGTGCTGCAGGGCCCTTGAAATTGCTAGGGTATTTTGGAAAAAGCACAGGAAACAAAAGTAAGTATAGATAAGTGGAATTAAATCAAACCAAAAGCTTCTACACAGCAAAGGAACAATCAACAGAATGAAGACACAAACTACAGAGTGAAAGAAAATATTTACAAACTATACATTGGAA
>VMDO01005326.1:46691-113353 GCA_007922755.1 Pedetes capensis
ACCTGGATGGGAGACCGCCTGGGAACACCAGAAGCTGTAGGCTTGGGAGAAGGACCTGGCAACCCCCTCCCAAAAATCAATCTGCCATTGAAAACCCTATGCACAGCAGAGAAGCACTGACAATAGTGTTTCCCCTGTTGTACAGAGGGTCGCTATGAGTCGGATACTGACTCCACAGCACCTAACAACAACAACAACATACATTGGAAAATGGATTCAGATGCAGAATATGCAGGGAACTAAAACTCAATAGCAAAATATCAAATACACCAATTTAAAAATATGCAATAAACATAAACAGACATTTCTCAAAAACTAGAATACAAATGTCCAAAAAGCACAGGAAAAAATGCTCAACACCACAAATCATTAGAGAAAAGCAAATCAAAGCCACAGTGAAATATCACCCTAGTAGGAATAACTATTATCAAAAGGATTAATGATAATTTCTACCAAGGATATAGAGAAAAGGGAATCCTTGCTCATTGTTAGGAATGTAAATTAGTACAGCCACTATGGAAAGCAGTATGGAAGTTCCTCAAGAAACTAAAAATAGGCTGGATGTCCTGGCACTTAGAAGGCAGAGGCAGGATGTTGCAAGTTCAAGTCAGCCTGGGCTACACAGGGAGTTAGAAGCCAGTCTAAAATATATACATATGTATACATATATACATATACATACATACATACATACACACATATGTATACGTATATACATATATATATATTCCATATGATCCAGATTTCCTATTATGCATATGTGTGTATAACCAAAGGAAATGAAATCAGTATGTCAAATAGACATTGAAACTTCTGTATTAATTGCAACATTATTTATAACTGCCCAAGCTCACCAACTGATGAATGAATAAAAGAAATGTGGTACATATGTGTCATGGGATACTCTGTAGCCATAATAAAGAATGACATTCTGTCACCATAAATAGAAATATAGGTCATTTATTAAATGAAATGAGCCAGGCACAGAAAGATTAGAACCACATTATCTCACTCATATGTGGAATCTGAAAAGGTTGTTCTCATAGAAGTTGAGAGTTGGTTACCAGTGGCTGGCAAAAGTAGAAGCATAAGAGAGAAGGAGAGAGGTTGATCAATGACCACTAAATTGTAGTTAGATGTTGTGTAAAGTTTTGGTGTGCTGTAGTGCAGTAGGGTGGTGATAGATAACAAGAATGAATTGTGTATTTCAAAAATTACTAGAAAGGATTTTGAGTGTTTTCACCCCCCAGATGATAAATAATTACAGAGATAGACATGTTTAATCTTATTTACATATTAGACAATGTATGCATGTATGTAAATATCACATGATGCTCTATAAATACATGTTTTTGCTTTTATGTATCAGTCAAATCAAATTTAATTGAGGTTTACAGAGAGAAAAGAGAGAAAAGTATAATACATTCCTTCAGGTAGATTTTCCTAAAACTAATCAAAGTCACTATGCATTTGCATTTTTTGTTGGTGAATGTTTTCATTTAGAATGTTTTAATTTAAAATTTAAACATTAATACCTGTGTGCTATTTTGTGCTCAGCTCATAATAGTTTATAATAAAACTAGATTTTTACTTCTTTTCAGCTCTCTTTTGATTTACCTTTTTCAGAAAAAAGAGAAAGTTGTCATTTATATATTATTAAGTTTGATATTTTTAACTTGACTCAGTTCAAAATTTTAGGACACATCTTTGTTACAACAAAGGTTTTCTTGGCTGCCCTCAAAAGGAGACAAAGGGAGCATCCTGAAATGATGCTTGCTTAACATTCACAAGGCAAAGGATCCTTTCATTCTCCATGAGAGTTTCTTATGTCCCTGTTTATTTCACTATCATTTGGGGCACCAGTGATGTACCATCTGATAAGGATGAGCATTAGCTATGTGCAGACTACCTCATTCCATGCACACAGGGAACTCTGATAGAGACATAAGAACCTCTTTATTGAAGGGTTAATGTGAGCACTCAGAAATAATGTAGAGAAGCTATCATCTTATTTAAAAAGATGTGCCCTGAGCTACATAAGCATGTATTGGAAGGGAAAGGAAAGAACAGGGGAGGGAGAAGTAAAGTGTGTTGCTGATTAGGCAAGTTATGAGTTTACTACTTGTAGAGCAACTATAGTTATTAGAGCTGAAATAGCCCTGTGATTTTGATGAGTTTAGTGTTCCATAAGTAATATAATACTAATAATAACAATAATGATGAGGATGTTTGTCAGACATTTTACTTAAGTTTTTTTCTTCTAAATTCATCCTTAGCATTTCTGAAAATTCCTTCCTTAGTTCCACCTTCCTTTTCATAAAATGACAGAAAACCAGTCTCATGTTCCTAGTTATTTCTTGCTTTTATTTTATTTTATTTTTCTTGCTGCCGGTTTTCTTTTTTTAAATTAGCATGCAATAAAATCATTTTCATTATGGCATTTTATACAGTTGGATCACATACTTTGCTGTTGTTCACTCCTTCATTACCCTCTCTTGTAGCTCCCGTCTGTTACTATTTTTCTCCTTCCAAATCTAGACATATCTCTTTATATTTTCCAATCATATATATGTTGTTGTCACTAGGTGCCGTCGAATTGGTATCCGACTCATAGCGACCCTCATAGGATTTTCAATGGCTGACTGTTTCGGGATTGCCTTGGGAGTGGATTTCCAGGCCCTTGTTCCATTTTGTGGTGCTGGGAATTGAACTTGGGACCTCAGAGACTGCAGCGCAGTGCTCTACCAACTGAGCTAAATCCCAGCCCCAATCATCCAATCATATATATATATATATATATATATATATATATATATATATATATGAGAGAATCCCAGCCCCAATCATTAAAAATATATATATAACATATATATACATATATATACATATATACATATATATATATATATATATATATATATATATATATATATATGAGAGAATATGTGATATTTGTCTTTCTGAGTCTGGCTTACTTTGTTTAAAAGGAGGATCTCCAGTTCTTTTATTTTCCTGTAAATGACATAATTTGATTCTTCATGTCTAGATAAAGTTCCATTGTGTGCATATGCTCCCTTTTTATCCCATTCATCTGTAGATAGACATCTAGGCTGATTCCAAATTTGACTACTGTAAGCATTGCTGCAATTTACATGGAAGTGCAAGTGTCTCTGTGGCATGATGACTTAGATTCCTTTGGGTATATACCTAGAAGTAGTATTGCTCGATCATAGAGTACTTGTATTCTTAGTTTCCTGAGGAAACTATGTACTGATTTCCAGGGAATATAGCTAATTAGCTTACCTGAAAGCAGCTATAAACCACCATCATGAATATTAATTTCTTTACAAATATTATAATTATCAGTCTATCCTTATGAAGATTATATTTACTATACTTCAAGAAAGTACTTACTGAGAACATGTCTCCTATTTAGAAATCTTATTTAACAGGGATTATTTAGTAGTTCTTGTTAAATAACCCTTGCTTTTATGCTAAAGTAATATTTGTGTTGTTGATTACCTAGAGCCTTTGTATATTAGCTGAGATTTTCCTTTTTGAGCCACCAAAACAAAATTGGTGCTAATATCAAATAATTTTACCTCATGAAATTTCTCAGCCCAGATGATAAGAAGAATGTCCATTCAGTTCATCCTATGACATTGTAACCAGCATTTCTTCCATAATATTATAGATAATAAAATTTCAGTAGGATGTGTACTGACTATAGTCATGCGGTACAGTTTTAATTTTAAAATAAAAGCTTTTATTTGCATCTTCATTTGTATGTTTATCTCAATTTCCTAGTTAAAATATTTCCATCTAATGGAAGTTAAGTAATGCAAAACAAACGATAAAGTGTGATGTCAAAGTTGCCTAAATTCTTCCTTAGTAGTATACAAGGCTTGTATATTTGATATATGATTTTCTGATACTTAATTGAGAAAGAAACATTGGAAATTATAATATACTTAGAAAACCTGCAAGAAACCTAGAGAAAGACAGTTTGGTAATATATAATAAATAGTAAACACTTACTGAAGAAGTGAAAGAATGACTACATGGATGGATGGATGAATGGATGGATGGATGGATGGATGGATGATGTTTGTATGTATGTATGTATGGATGGATGGATGGATAGGGGATGGATGGATGGATGGATGGATGGATGAAGTGGCAAGCATCTTTATGGAGGCTGTTCTTCTCTGAGTTCAAATCATAGGCAGAAAAATTTCTTAATATTTGCATGAATGAAATAGATTTTTAAAATTATTGTTGTGTTCTTTCTTCTTCTATAAAGGTTCAATGGTGCCAACATGTGGATTCTTTGGGGTAGGTAAGGGTCACAAATAGCTCACTCTGACAATTTCTACATAGCAATTTGCTATCCAAACTAGAGAAATATTAATATAAATATATTCTAAGTGCATTGCTAAAAGGTATACAAAGAGAAAATTATGGCAAAAGATTTAGATTCTAAAAGTGGTGGTAGTGGTGTGTGTGTGTACTTGCAAGCTTTTTGTGCTTCTCAGAATTATTTTATAAGACACATCAATTTTTCTTATTCTCTAATTCTATTAAGCAATTGCAGTGTCCTGATAGTTCATTGCAGGATGCTGTTGTTGTTAGGTGCCGACAAGTTGGGTTTGACTCAGCAACCCTACCTACATCAGAACAAAACACTACTCAATACTGTGCCATGCCTGGCACTATGTCAATGGTTCTCTGCTACTCATAGGGCTATCAATGGCTTATTGAATCAGGAGTAGGTTTGCTGGTCCTTTTCCCAAGCCTACAGCACCCAGTATTTCTAGGTTGCCCCCTTACAAGAACTAACCAGGCATGACCCTGCTTAGCTTCTGAGATCAGATGGGATCAGATGCCAGAGTGGTATGACTGTAGACCTTTGCAGCATAGGGTTTCCTAAAACCTTTGCTGATTCATTCTTTATTATCCTGGATATTCTTTAACACAATGGGCTCCAGAATACGATAAAGATGAAAAGTAATATTCCTACCTTAGAAAGTGGGCCTAGGGCCAATGTTATTTCTAGTGGAAAAAAGAATTTATTTAGAGGCACATGTTACTAAAGAATTTCTAACTAAACTAACTGAGCAAATTAATCAACTAACACTAAAACAGAACTAAGTGGAAAATTCTGTTAACATTTCTTCAAATAATTCATACTAATAGAAAAACTGGGATTTCAAAATACAGAACATTCTAAGTAAAATGTCTGACAAACATCATCATCATCATTATCACCATCATCACCATCATCACTATCTTTGCTCATGGAATACTATAATAAAAAAAGCATCAAAATCCCAGAGCTATTTCAGTTTTAATAACCATTGTTGCTCTATGAGTAGTGAACTAATGATTTGCAACAAAGGATCCATATAAGTTTTCTGTCAATAATGTAGGAGATTACCACAAAGTTGTTGGTTTAAAACAGTACTTATGTATTCTATTTTTATGAAGACCAGAAGTCTGAAATCAGTATTACTAGGCTAAGTCTGCCTGCAACTGTACCACTATGATGAGCGATCCCATCAGATCTCAGAAGCTATGCAGGGTCAGGCCTGTATAGGACTTGGATGGGATACCATGTGGGAACACCAGGTGCTGTAGGCTTGGGAGAAGGAGCTGACAACCCACTCCCATAAATCAATCCACCATTGAAAACCCTATGAACAGCAGAGAAGCACTGACAATAGTGCTGGGCATAGCACAGTGTCAGGTAGTGTTTCAGCTGTTGTACACTCAGTGACACTTAACAACAAAAACGAGCTGAGTCAAGTGATCTATAGGAGGGCTCCTTTTGGCATCTGAGTGGACAAGATATTTCCTTATTATTTCAGCTTCAGGTGACAATTCATATCCCATGGTTTGTAAACTAGGAGGCCTTTGCCTCAATCTTCAAAGCCCATCACTCCAATTTCTGACTCTACCATTATGTAGCTATCTCCTGTGACTTTAACTCTTCCTACATCTCTTTTATGGAGATCTTTGTGATTGAGTTGGTTCTACCCAGACATCTCAGGATCATCTCCCTGTCTCATAATTCATCATGATTTACAACTGCATTGTCTTCTTTGCCATATTAAGTCATATTCAAATGTTCCTGGCAATGGAATGTGAAAATATTCAGGAGTTATTGTTCAGCCTACCATAATCATTATTTGGCTTACCCAGATAGCTATGTGTATTTATTTAGACATTAATATTTTTTTGGCTGATTGGCAATCATTTTTATTATTCACTTTTTTGCAGTGCTAGAGATGGAGCCCAAGCTCTCTGGTATGACTTACACATGCTTTACCACTGAGTTGTATCCACAATCTCCTCAATGAGCAATTTGTCATAGAGATGTTTATAAACATTGATAGTTATCAATACCAATCTCTTATTCCAATGTTAAAAATATTGACTAATAGATTGAAAACACATTTTAGTACATCTCTGTTAAATTATTATTATTTTACATTTCATTTTTATATCATCAAAATTACTTCATACAATTCAAACTAAAAATAAAAACATATTTTGCTTTCATATATTCTTACATAATTTCACAGTGTTCTGTTCAAGCAAATATGCTCTCATGGACATATTATTTGTTTCTTTTACTATGACAATTCAAAACTTTAAAACTATAAGGAAAGAAAAATATGCTCAATTAGAAATGAAATGAACAAGGAACAGGCAGATAAGAGTCGCCTCCATTAAAGAACAATGAAGGTCAGGAACCATGATGCACACATATAATCCCAGGGAATGGGAGGTTGATCGAGGAGGTTTACAAGTTTGAGGCCAGAGGCAGCCTGTGCAGCTTAGGCCGAGTTTGTCTCAAAATAACAAATAAAACAGGGGCTGCGTATGGCTCAGTGGTACAGCACTTACTAAACATGTGAGGCCCTGAATTCAAACTCCCATAATTGGGGAAGAAAAGTTGTTCTGAGCACTAGATGGTATTCCTAATATGCAGAATGCAATGAAACAGTTCTCTGGGATCTTACTTCTTTGGGAAGTTAAATCGTGTTATTATTTTTGATCTGCTTTTCCCGCTTAATGAGTTCTTTCTGACATAATACCTTGCCATTGAATTTCATATTTTGCTTTATGCAACTATGCTTTGAAAATGCACAGATAGAACTGTTTATAGACATCTCCTCACAGTTTATCTGTAATGTTTGTGTTCTAAAGTACCATAAAGTTAATGTGAACTATATGATAATTATACAGCCTCCTCCCTTGAAAACCTTTAAAGAGTACCATTACAGAAAAATAACATTTAAAAAACACTTATCAAATGTTCAGATTTCAGCATTGTTACTTCTTTACAATGTTGTGCAGCACCTATTTTGTTGTTTCAAATAAATCAAGTAGTAAAACATATAGCACATTTCTTTGATATTTTCAGAACCTTAAAATAACCACAGAATCATTACTGATAATGGGTCTCTCCTACTACTATCAGGAGCATTATTTACCACATTCTTACATTCATAAATTTTCAAAGAGAAAATGTTGACAAGAATGTCAGTGGAATAAACTTCTTAAGTCAATAAATAGTAAGTCTTATCACCTCTGTCAGAAGAAAACTCCTTGAGCAAACTACAGTTACACATAATTTTTCTTACTGATTATTTATACTCATTTTTTACAACATCAGATTTGATTCATGTGAGGAGAAATCAGATGCAATACCTCTAATAAGAATGGGATGAACTCAATTTATTTGTAGTTCCAAAGGATTAGCTATCTATATATACCCACATATATGTATATATTAAATTTGGGCAAAGCCTTTAAATTGTGACAGGAAGATCGATGAAACTTTTGGTTGTTTTCTATTAAAACTCTATTTCTTCTTGGGGCTGCATGTGAGAATAAAAATTTCAATCTAACAAGTTCAATCGGTGACATTAGAAAAAAACATTAAAAATAGATTTTCTCTATACATCTTTGCTTGACAAGATTGTAGATGAGCTGCTAAACCCATTGCTGGAATCCTTTCTTTGGTGTGAAGACAACCTAAGTAAGATCTGCAATGTGTTTATATTTTAGAATAAGTTTAAAGAAAGAGCTTTAAAAATTTCTGGTATACGTAAATAAACAAATTTCAGCGATTTGGGGAAAAATTATTCAAAGACCTTAGAAAATTTATGCAATGTATTTTCATATTCAAATTGATCTTTTAACACCTTTGGAATGTGTCTAGACAATCTGGGAGGTAAAGTAGGCAATTATGAATGACTGTTCATTAAGTATAGCTAGAAATACTGCAGCATGAAATCAAGGAACAAATATCTAGGAGGAGAAATTCCAGAAAGGTGATCTTGATTTTGGACTTATTTTACTCTGAGGATCATTTATTCCAGAGGCACTACCCAAACTCAGTGCTATAGTTTGCATCTGTAATGTCCCTCAATAGTTCATATGATAAATGCTTGTTCCCCAGTGTGGTGCTATTGGGAGGAAGTGGAAAACTTTAAGAAGTGGAGACTAATGGAAGGTTTTAAATCATTGGGACTGTCCCCTTGAAAGGGGATTGTGGGACCCTAGTCTCTTTCCCTCTCTCTTTTGCACTCAGCTATGAGGTGAGCAAGTATCCTTCCCCAAGTGCTCCTTCCATGAGGGACTGCCTTGCTACAGGCTCAAAGCAACAGGCCAATTATTTATAGACTGAAACCTCCAGATTTGAGCCAAGATAAATATTTCCTCATTGACTTATCTCAGGTATTTTTCACAGTAACACAAAGCAGACTAACACACCTAGTAAATGCCCCAGATATATCTGTTACTTACCCTGACAGATGGTGTGCCAAAAAATGGGGGTGGTGGTGAATGTGAAACAAATATCATCTGACAGGAATTTCAACTCTATTTTGAAACATCTTGATTTCTTATAAGTCTAAGGAAAAAGATCTAGGATGCATAAGGCCTTTATTTCATGTTAAAGCAAATATTCTTTTTAAAGGCAGATAACATCAATCCAGGCCTTATAATGTCTCATGCAATGCCTAGCATGCAATATAAATAAGCTAGGGAAATACAGAAAGGAGAGACCTGAATAATAACCAAACGATTTACAGAAAACAAAACAAAAAAAAGGTCCTCTACAGACTCTGATAATGGAGCCATTACAGTGAGTTTAAAATAAATGTGCTATATGCATTCAAGAAAATAATACAGTATATTGAGAAATTCAGCTGTGGCTTGTGAAATAAAAAATGAAGAATAAACCCTAGCACTTAATAGAACTCAAAATATAAGTGAAATAATGCAATGGATAGTTTTAAAAGGAGATTAGAAACAACTTCAGAGACTACTAGCAAAATTTAAACTAAACCAGAAAAAGTATCTGAATTGAAGTACAGAGGAACTCAAGATTAAAAATTATAAAAAGAAAAAAATAAACACAAGGACATAGTGGGTGCATCTAGCTACAAATACTAAGTGTCTTAGGAAGACAGAAGAAAAAGAAAAATATTACAGTGTAACATATGTGGTAATGCTCAGCATTGTTTCATGATATGCTCCAGTTTCAGTTAATTGATGCTTCCACTGTATGGTACTCTGTATCTTTATTTAACAATAAAACAAAAGTATGAACTATTCTATTAGAATATGCCAGTCAAAGCGGAGCTTAGATCTCTCCTCAACTTTTCCAATGACATTAAACTTTCATTTATGCTAGGAGCAATTATGCAGAGCATTTCTCAGTGGACCAACAAGATTTTTTAATCCTGTGAACACAAAAAGGCACTTTGGAAATCTTATGAATTTGAAATGGAATATAATTAAGTGGTTACTAATTTTATGCATAAAAATTCCTTCCTAATTACAAATTGAAAAATTTGTAATAGATGCTAAAGAAGTATCTCAACTGCTATTCTTGCAACATAGTAGGCACTTCCTACACTGCTGTACTGTATTTTACACTTTTACTTCTACCGTGAGGCTTATAATTAAAAACTGTGTTGAGATCTGGGCTTTATTATTGACTTTCATCAGTGTTCTCATCCTCCTAAAGCCATATTTTAGAAATGCAACCGTGGACAGGAGATGTTGTGCATGCCTATAATCCAAGAGACTCAAAAGACAGACAGGAGGATAGTAAGTTCAAGGCCAGAGGTAGCCTATGCAACTTTGTGAGACACTATCTCAAAGCAAAAAATAAAAAAAGAGGCTGGAGATGTGGCTCAGTGTTGGAGCACTTACCCAGCATGCACTCGGTTCCACAGCCGTACTGAAACAAAGAAAGACGAAAGAAAAGAAAGACAGAAAAAAAAGAAGAAAGAAAGAAAGAAAGAGAAAGGAAAGGAAAGGAAAGGAAGATAGGAAGGATTGTTGTTGTTATTGTTAGGTGCCTGTCGAGTCGGTATCCGACTCATAGCGACCCTCATAGGGTTTTCAATGGCTGAGTGCTTTGGGATTGCTTTGGGAGTGGATTGCCAGGCCCTTCTCCCATTTTTGCGGTGCTGGGAATTGAACTCGGGGCCTCAGAGACTGCAGTGCAGCGCTCTACCCACTGAGCTAAATCCCAGCCCGACAGGAAGGAAGGCAGTTAAAAACAAAGAAAAAGAAATAAAGAAAGAAGAAAGGAAGGTACAAAGGAAGGAAGGCAAAGGGGAAGGAAGGAATGAAGGAAGAAAGGAAGGAAGAAAGGGAAATCAATCAATCAATCAATAAATCTTTGGTTCCTGACTATATTATTTTAAATTGTCAATCATTGTTGTGGTCAATAATTCTATGTAGTTTGATAACACACTGTGTTTAGTATCTTACTTTAGGAAGAAACAAGGACAAATGTGAAAAATAAAAAGTATCATTTATGAGCTTGCACAAAGGCAAAAAATGAATATTCAGAAATCTGCTTTTTTTATTCAAATTTACTAAGACTCTTGATGAAATGAGAAATTAAGGGTTCATAGGTATGGATGGTGATAGTAAATAACAAGTACATTGGTCATTGCTGAGAGCTTGACCAAGTACCTCATCTCCCAGCTACAAGGAGTATTTGTGGATATAGACTCATAATTCCTTCCTGTCATAGATAATTGTTTTTTTTTTTTTTAGCCAAATGAATTTATGTGGGAGCCTACAGACAATGACTGGTTAACATGGAGGGTACAAATGGATTCAGAAATACCAAAATCAGATGGCAGTCTTGCCTCAAGATAGACTAGCTGGAATGTACAGTTTATACCCCATATTACGTGATGAGATCAAGTAGAGGGTAATCACTTAAAGCCACTTCCTTATTTATCTTTCTTTCCATGCTCTTACCTCCTTTCCTCTTCCTTCCCTAAAATATCACATGCTTCATGAATCCTTGTCTCTGATTTTAGGAAACCTGGCCTAACAGAGTGGCTATAGAAAATTTGATCTAAAATGGTAGGACCAGGAATCATTCTAGAAAGCAGATTTTAAAGTTTGGATTCTAGAGAAGAACCATGGGCTGGCAAGATCATAATGAGAAGTCTGTCACTGGTGGTAGATGGGGTGTTAATAATTCTAAGCATGCTATAGCAATACAATTGACACGACTTTCATGTGTGATAGAATTGGACAGGATACAAAGCAGAAAGGGATATTGATAACCAGTTAAATGTTTCTGATACTTAATAGATATTAGGGAAATCATACCTACAAAAACTGTGTTACTGGATGGATGTTGCAGAGGAAGAAAAGGACAGATACAGTTTGATTAACAACTTAAAGAAAAAATTGAGACTCAGAGAATCTCCTTCAATGAACTGAACATTCTCTTAAAGTCAAAGGACAGAAAGAGTAAACCCGAGCACAGTACCTAATCGTGACAGTGGAAGAACTTCATAGAAGAATATCATTATCATTCTTGGCCAGACATCTCCTATACCAAAATCAGAGCCTAGACAGGGAAGGATTTGAATATGGTACTTGGGGTGAATAGATGCATCTGAGGTTCCACACATTCTATTCAGTCCTCCTGCTTGCGGAAATATCCATTCTTGCTTGTTGATAATATACTTCTGCCACTTGTTTATGATTTACACTGGGGCCTCAGAAGCAGTATGTGCCTTAGAAGTCATTACTTGTCTTTAGGATCTGGCCTAATACTTTTCTGGTCATCATGCCCTTGACTAAACTAAAAACTCAGCAAGGTATAATAATAAGATGCTGAATCTACTAAGAAAGGACAGGGATGCTCTGCCAGAAAGTTTACAGGATCTGGCTAACAGTTTATGGGAAATAATTGGAAAGTATGCCTATAATTATATCCTAGAAGTGGTGGATCAAAATGGGTTTGAATGGCAGAATATAGTTCTAGATGAAAGTGTTTACCATTATGTAGAACTCTCTTATGAATTAGGTTTTAGCATCCTGTCGAAAGCCCCAGAAATTCCTTACAATTTGCTGATGGAACAGTTCTTGAAAGCATGGGGAAAGATTTCTAGCTCAAATAACTGAAATGCAGATGCAAAGACTGCCATTGCAGACTAGGGAGAAAGGAATGAGAAGTCTCACAGAAGGGAACCTGTTAGAAAGGATCTACTTTAAAGACCAGAAAGTCTACTACATGCTGTCTTCCTTGAGATGGTACAGAGGAGGTCACACATTTGCCACGAAGGGAAGGAATGTATTGGTATCAGCAGCACATCCTAGCAGAATCATTGACAGGCTCAGGGGCAGTTGTTCTCTATAATCTGAGGCTGATGTTAGAAAATTCTGTTACCATATCTGGTCTCCTAAGTAACAATAACATGGTAGAGGCCAAGTGGTGCCACTTAAACATCAAGAAAAAAGTGGAGGAAAGTCACATAATAATCAGCAAATTTGGAGTGATGAAGAGAGGGACAAAATTGATGTCTACATTTGAAACATATATGGAACATATACTCATATGGGCAAGATAGACTGCAATGGAACATATATCAGCTTGTTGTGCTGTGGGGGCTTGGGTGTTGCTGTGATGCTGAAAGCTATGCCACCAGTATATCAGATACCAGCAGAGACCCGACAGTGGACAGGTTTCAGCTGAGCTTCTAGACAAAGACAGACTAGGGAAAAGGATCAAGTAGCCCACTTCCAAAATAATTAGCCATTGAAAACCCTATGAATAGCAGAAAAGCACTGTCAAATATAGTGCCTGAAAATGAGCCCTCCAAATTCCCAGTCCTTTGCACAGTACATTAAATATCACTTTCTCAATTCTCAGTTGAGTTTAGAAATGTCTTGTGGTCCCTATCATGATTCTTTGCTTCTCTTCACTTTTCACTTGACCTTAATTTTCATAATTTAAAACCCTTTTCATGTGATTTATCAGAATGGCTATTAGGTTAGCTACTAAGGTAAATAGAGTAGTTGCATATATTGAAATCATAAAGCAAAACAGTGGACTTTCAGTATTATAGTTTACTAATGCATTTCAATAACTATAGTTTGATAATTTGCAGTTTTTAAATGTAATGAGAATATAATTTGTGTAAAATATCATTTAATAGAAAAACATTAAGGATTTCATTACTATAATAGGGGTTTGGTTATTTAAAGCAGTGATAACTAGAACAAATTTATTATTTTTTCTCTAAAAGGATGAAACATGAACATTTTAGTATATTCTCTACTTGATACAAAGATAATTTAATGTGAGTATATAATTTACATGTCATTTCCACATGTAATGAATTTGTCTTTCATTTAAAATTGTAAAGGGAGTTTCTAGAGAGAATAAAATAGAAATGATGGTAGTCACTCAGATAAAAAAGGATTTGGGCTTCAATTATCTATGTTTTTGGAATAAATGTATAGTAAATTGCTAGAATTATTTAATTTCCGGGGAAACAGAATGATAACTTCTGATAAGAGATTTAGGGAATGTTGAGGTGAAATGGTGCTGGTCTGTTTATTCTCAAGTGTGCCACAGCACCCTTGTCCATTGCCCAAATTTATAACCTCTGTACACACTTTGAGGATTGACTTCCTGTTGGACTTTTGCCAATGAATACTAAAAATAGTAAAAATATTTTTAAAGCACTTTTTAAGTTCTCAGTTACTTGCTGTGCTTAGAGGATAAATTCTAGATTATTTCAAATAATTTTTTTAAAAATTTGCCTCATTGTCAGCCTGTTGATTATGGTGAACATTCCAGCATTTTAAAGAGGTTTGTTTTCTAGGTGGCTGCCTTGGCACACACCTGTGATCCCAGTGACTTGGGAGGATGAAGCAGGAGGATGGCAAATTGAAGGCCAGAGGCAGCCTGTGCAATTTAAGAAGACCCTGTCTCTAAATAAAAAATATAAAAAAGGTCTGTTCTGTGGTTGAGCACTTGCTTGGCATGTGTGAGGTCCTAGGTTCAACTCTCCAGGATAACCACAAAAAAAGGTTTGTTTTTGTGGTAGTTTTATTAACATAATCATAGGTCAAAAGAAACAAAGTGGACATTTATAGGTATTGATGTAAAGTATAACTCTAATGTAATATATAATTCTACAAGATGATACCAATTGTGTTTTTCATTTTTATATTTCAAAATACACATTAACATGTTAGAAAATACATAACAAAGGATGGTTCTGAGGCTCCATAAAACCATGTGCTTTCACTCTTTACCTATTATGACTTTTAATCTTTTTATGTGTGTTTTACGTACATAGTTTCTTTATTGTCCTTGATATTTATGAATGATATGATCATGTGGCCTACAGCCATACCATTGTGGTGACTGATCCCAGCAGATCTTGGAAGCTAAGCAGAGTCAGGCTGGTTAGTAATTGGAAGGGAGACCACCTGGAAACACCAGGTGCTGTAGGCTTGGGAGAAGGATCCGGCAACCTACTCCCAAAAAACAATCAGACATTGAAAACCCTATGAATACCAGAGAAGCTGTCACCATAGTGTTTCTTCTATTGTCCCTAGGGTTGCTATGAGCTGGACACTGACTTGATGGCACCTAACAACAAACAACATTCACATACTTGCTATGAAAATACGACACCTAGATATGTGAATTATTTCTCATTAGAGACATCCATAAAAACATTAAAGTTGTTTGTTTTGTGGTACTTTGAGTATTAGCCAGCAGCCATACCATTGGGTTTGTCTTACCTCCTCAGATCTCAGAAGGTAAGCAGGGTTGGGCCTATTTGGACTGCTTGGAAAACCAGGTGCTCTAGGCTTGGAAGAAGGACCTGGCAATTGATTCAATCATTGAAAGCCTTATGAATAGCAGAGAAGCACTGACAATAGTGTGCCAGGCATGGCACCGTGTTGGGTTGTTGTTGCTATTAGTGACCCTCATCGGGTTTTCAATGGCTGATTGTTTCCAGATTGCTTCATGAGTGGATTGCCATCTCCTCCCGTTTTTGCAGTGTTGGCAAAAGAACCTGGGTCCTCAGAGAGTGCAGGGTAGCATTCTACCAACTGAGCTAAACCTCAGTTCCCAGTGTCGGGTAGTGTTTCATTTGTTGTACATAGGGTCCCTATGAATTGGTCCTGACTCGAGGGCACCTAACAACAACTTTTAGTATTATGTTTTAAAAATCTGCTTCGGATTGTGAAAAATCTGTGGATACAAGAAAATATTGAAGAAATGGGGGAGAAAAGCACTAGAAATCTGAAATTACCTTATAGATCTCATGTGGTTTAGCTCAGTTGGTAGAGTGCTTGTTCCATGCATTCTAAGGCCCTGGGTTTGATCCCCACCACTGCAAAAATGGGAGAAGGACTTGGCAGCCCACTCTGGAAATAATCAGCCATTGAAAATCCTATGGATAGCAGAGAAGCACTGACACAGTACCTAGCATGGCACAGTATCAGGGCATGTTTCATTCTTTTGTATATAGGGTGACTATGAGTCAGACCCAACTGGATGGTACCTAACAACAACAAATCTATGAATGAAGATAATATATACATTTATATATGTACGAAAGCATTCATTTAAGTTTGTGAGTGGAATATTTATCTATCTTACCTACTTTCCTTCAACTTTGCTATCTCAATCAACAGTTAGGACAGAGATGACAAACTTAGGACAATATGAATCCATAGTATTCCTGATTTACTAAAACTCCTGTACTATATTCTGAAGAATACTACTGTTGACATAACTTTAGACGTTCAAAATTAATTTGGTTGGACTTTCTTCTTATTTAATTTATGGATGCCACAAATGCATCATTTAGAACGCTTTAGAATTAATATGATGCTCAATACCATGATTGACTGAAGAGTTATATCCTACTCTTTTAAATTTTAGCTTATTACCAAGGATTAATGCAGTGAAAAAGAACAGAAATTATTCATGCCTGTGGGGAGCCATCAGAATAAAAGAAAAAGACTACTGGCTTGGAAATAAGAAATCCCCCACAGGCTCTGCCATAGAAATAATATTGTTGAATCTGTACAAAAGAAAACTTCCTGGTCCTAACTTTTTTACTTTTGTGAGCGGTTAAGGACATTGTTGCTGAATTAATAAATGCTTTACCTCTGACAAAATATAACTGTTCTCAGGCTAATTTTCATCATATAATTACATTAATTTGAATATAATTATATTTAATAACAATTGAAATAATTAAACCAATTTAAAAAATAGTCTGTTTATAATGAAAATCATCAAAATTTCCTGTAACAATTATACAAGTCTAGCCTTTCTCCATTTAACTTTTTATTTTATTTTCAAACAAAATGTATGCTAGTAATGTGGGGAAATCATTGAGAAGTTGTGTTTTTTTTTAAGTATATTCAATACCCTGTTATGAAAACAAGGCTGAGGTTTAACTCAGTTGGTAGAGTGCTTGCTCTGTGACCTCCGAGGCCCTGGGTTTGATCCTCTGCACCAAAAAATTGGAGAAGGATCTGGTAACACACTTCCAAAACGATAGACCACTGAAAACTCAATGAATAGCAGAGAAGCAGTGACATAGTGCCGGGCATGCACAGTGTTGGATAGTGTTTTGTTCTGTTATACAAAGGGTTTCTATGAGTTGGACCAGACTCAACAGCACCTAATGTAACATAACCTAACATATGTAAAACAAAAAGTTGTATTTAAAATTATTCTTTTGGCCAGAAATGGTGGCACACTTCTCTTACCCCAGCCACTCAGGAAGCAGAGGCAGGAGGATCTCAAGTTTGAGACCAGAGACAGCCTGGATAACTTAGAGAGACCCTGATGCAAAATAAAAAATAAAAAATAGTCTGGGGGGTGCAGCCCAGTGGTAGAGCACTTACTTGAAAAGTATGTGCCAGGCCCTCCCTTTAACTTCCAAGTACTGAAAAGAAAATTATTCTTTTCTTCTTTCCACGGCTTTTTGCTTCATATGCTAAGTTGAAAAGATATATGACTTTTCCAACTTCATTTTTTCTCAAAATTATTTACTTTTAGTTCCTTTTATGTTCCATAAAAATTTTGGAGTCTTCTTTCCTATTTCAACAACAAAAATCTACTACCATTTTAAAAGTTTATATTGAAGTATTTCACTTTGGGACCAATTTTATAAGGTGCATAATAAGATTCTGTTTTCAGTTGTATATACTAGAATACACAAACAGTTGATTTTCTGTGTTGTGCTTGTATCCTAAAACTTTGATAAATTCACTTATTTAAGGAAATTTTTTTTAAATCTTAGAATATACCACATACACACTATATCATTTATAAAGAGGGACATTTTGGTCTTTCAGCCAATGAAACTATGTACCTGTATACAATTCTCACACTATCTATGATCTTTCTGCAATGTTCTGAGATCCAGGTGGCTGTTTTTCCCTACTGAAGAGGCAGTTTTGCTTCTACTGCTCTGCAAAAGCATTAGCTTTTTATGTATGCTTTGGTGGCAAGAGAGTTTGCTGCCTTACTGCAGTGAAGGAGAAAGAAATATACGGGGAAGTGCTAAGACTTTCTTTTCCTGAATCCCAGAAGCAAAAAATCACAGCTTGCATATCTTCAACACCAAAAGGAGCTATCCTTTTGTTCTTGTTGTTGTTTATTTACCTTGTTCTCAGTCTTTCTAGTGAGCAGCTAGTGGATACCCAGGGGAAAGAGATTTCAAGCTAAAACAAATTTGCTTTATGTCTAGGGAACCCAGCTGTTAAAAATTAGCATTTTAGCTCAAAAGTGGCCTTTAAATAATTTGTTAATTTGTTGGCCAATTTCTTCTTTCATGTACATGTATGGTGGCCATATCCGTCTCCAATGATCATCTATAAAGTTTCATGTGCCCATGTCTCTCTCTTTTTTTCTTCAGTACTGGGAGTTGAACCCAACACCTCACACATGCCAGGCGTGTGCTCCGCCACTGAGCCACATTCCTGCCCCTTTTCTACTTTTTAATTTTTGAGACAGGGTCTCATTAAGTTGCCTAGGCTGTTGCTGGCCGCAAACTTGTGATCTTCCTGACACTACTTCTCAAGTCTCCACCATTACAAGCATGTACAAGTACAGTGAAGGTGATTTTTATTATTGGTTAAGAATAGGAGAAATGAAAACAAACTTAAAATCACCTCTTAACCCTGGGGGTTCACAAAGTCTTAGATACAGTGTAAGAAAAATAAGGGGGAGGGATAGGTTAACAAAGAAGAATTGTCATATCTTTTCTGGGAATTCAGGCATCACCCCTTTTCACTCCATTCATGATTCTTTTCAGTCCTGGCCATGTCAACTGCCAAATTTCATGGCACTGGACAGTGTGTGTGTCATTTATCTTGCATATGGGATTATATTTAAGTTAGAAGTTCTCTGCAGGTCATGCTGGAAGTCATTTTAGATCCAAGCATTTTCAGCTAGAACACAGGAAGAGGCATTTCTGGTCTTCAGGCATCCTGTCCTCAAAGATAAACAAGAGGGTGAGGAAGTAGAAATTCAGCTAGGTCACCTAGGAAGTACTCTGGGTAACAAAGAGAAATGTCCAGAAGAGAAAGCCTCTGCCATAAAATAACACATTCTAAGAAAAGTGTTGGGTGCTGTCAAGTTGGATCTAGCTCATAGTTACCCTAAGTTCAATAGAACAAAACATTACCCAACAATGGTCCATGTACACAATCTTTTTACCTTCGAGTTTAATGCTGCAGTCACTGTGTTTATTCTCATTTTGAGTCATGCCACATCAGCAAAGAGGTCCCAGGGGCTTTACTCCATTCTCATCATTAAGGTCAATTGCATCTCAAGGAGGCAACTCTTCCCTCATGGTTTCTTGAATGCCTTCTGACCTGGGGACTCATTTTTCAGCACTATATTTGGCAGTGCTTCTCTCTATTTATAGGGTTATCAATGGCTAATTGTTTGGGGATTGGGCTGTCTAGTCCTTCTCCCTAGTCCTGTCTTAGTCTGGAAGTTCACCTGAAATCTGTCCACCATGGGTGGCCCACCTGGTATCTGAGATACTGGTGGCATAACTTTCAGCAGCACAGCAACACACAAGCCCCCACAGCATGACAAGCTGACAGACATGTGGGAGTATAAGAAAATAGAAAATGAAACTTTTTTAAAAATCTATGATAAGAATAATTTCAGACAGAAACAACTTGCACACCAATTTATTGAATTCTTATAATTGCTTAATATAATTATTTTAATTTTTACTGGTGGGCAAAGAAAAGTTCTTTAATCTTAGAAAGGATAAAATTTCTCTATACCCATGAATAGGATGTTTTTTGTTTGGGTGAAATAATGCTACACAAAAAAGCCTAAAATTCTGCTGAATTATCTGGACAATATGTAATTTGATTAACTTTATAACTCATTGGTATTGGATGAACAGTCCTTTTCAAAAATATTAATATGTTTGAATGTTGGAAAACATTATATCTCTCTTATAGGTGCTACCAAGAAAATATTTTTCCAAGTAGTGGATAAAATATTACAATCAATAAAGGGAATAGAATTATAAAGATATATGTTGTTGTTAGGTGCTGTCAAGAGGAGTCCAACTCATAGCAAACCTCATAGGGTTTTCAAAGGCTGATTGTTTGGGGATTGCTTTGGAAGTGTATTACCATGTCCTTCTCCCATATAAAGATATATAGGACACACGAAAATGTGAATGTATCATTCATCTGCTAAAATATGAGGCTACATTGCTGTTTATGCTTTATCTACCTAAAATCAGCCATGTTTACCAGGATGTTTACCAGGATGGTTGTGATGTTGGGTCGCCATTGTAGGGTGTGGAGGCACATGTAAATCACCCTTGACATGCCTCTCCATCTTTCTGAGCATTCTTTCGCCATTAAAATAAGTTTAAAATGACCATTCATAGAGCATTTTGGAGAGAGAAGGAACTAACAGAGAAACTTGCAAGAATGTGTGAGAAACAAGGAAGGTCACTCAGGCCTCCTTATATCTGGCAGGGGTCAGCAGCATGGGGTTATAGAAGGAGGGGCTCCACTAACACTGGAGACCTTGGCTCCCCAGTTCATTGTAGTCTGAATCATGTCCATCCTGAGGTCCAAATCCAGATACCTAGAGCACTCAAATCACTGCAAGTTCCTTTAGAATTGGCAAAGATGAAATTGTATTTAGTAGATTTTAAGGAAAGGATACATTTTTTTCTTTTATTTCATGGTTACTTTAGAAAAGAATGAATATTCTTGTCCTAGAAAATGTTTTAAATATATTAGATTTTCTATAATTCTAACACACATGTGCTAATTCTAACAAAATGTAATCTACATTTCTGATATTAGGATTATAATGTCCAGTATTGAAATTGAAAATTATGAAAACTGCTCCATTTCCTTCTTTTCTTTCCTCTCCACTTCTTGTCCTTTCCTCTTCTCTTCTTTCTCTAGAAACCATGTGAACATCTCTCCCTTCTCTCAGGTACACCATTTTCTCTACCTAGGGTAATTTTCCCTCTAGAAACTTACTTAACTCTGTTCTCTCTGCCTTTCTCTTTCCCTAGGATACAGAAACATCCTTATGCAGGTTCACCCACGGAACACAGTTTGTTTTAACTGTCTTCCCATGTTCATCAAGCTCTTCCAATCATCTTAGTCTCAGTCATCTCCATAATTACTTCTTCTTCTTGTTAGGTGCCATGGAGTTGGTGTCCAACACATAGCGACCCTATGTACAACAGGTGAAACAGTATTGTCAATGTTTCTCTGCAATTCATAGGGTTTTCAATGGCTGACTTTTTTTATGGGGGAGTGGGTTGGGTTGCAGGGTCCTTCTCCCAAACCTACAGCACCTGGTGTTTCTAGGAGGTCTCCCATCCAAGTACTAACCAGGCCTGACCTTACTTAGCTTCTGAGATCTGATGGGATGGGTAGCCACAGTGGCACGGCCACAGGCAATTTCTTAATAGTGTGCTATCTCTTAATAAACTTTATGCTCTGTATTGTAAAAAAAAGTTACAAAAACTAGATTCCTGTGATCATATAGCTAGAAAAGAATTACTTTTATGTATATAAGATAGTGTTTTTTGTTTTTTTTCCATAACAACCCATCTTAATGGGAGGGCAACGGATATGAATTAGTGGGATCCCATTTGAGTCCAATGAAAAAATATTTTTTGAAAATTTATTTATAAGGAAAAGAAAGCTAGAGAAACAACAGAATTGCACCAAGTAAAATTAGTTCCTTCCTACCTTGCCTGGTTTATTATTTGCATTACATTGCCATCTGGTGGTTAAAGCAGGCATTAAAAACAAAATTTTAATAATATCTCAACCATAGAGCCTTTTTACAATCAAACATACAGATATACTGCAAGAGATAAGAGTAAAATATACGATGCTATTTTAAACCCAGTACCTTAAAAATCACATTTTATATTGGAAGGAGAGCCAGGGGCCAAGGTGCATGCTTGTAATCTCAGTGACTCAGGACACAGAGGCAGGAAGATCAGGAATTTGAAGCCAGAGGTAGCTTATATACAACATAGTGAAACCCTATCTCAAAAAAAAAAAAAAAAAAAAAAAAAAAAAACACTTTTTTTTAAAGGGACTGGGGGTACAACTCAGTGAAAGAGCACGCCTCTCATGTATGAGACCACAGATTCAACCTCCAAGCACTGTATGTATGTGCATTTATATACGTGTGTGTGTACACACACACACACACACACATTGGGAGGAGGAGGAAGGAATCCTTAGACACAAACACAATAGAGGTACAAACAGTGACCTCAGTCTGTGGAGTATCACATATTTACTGATTCTCTTTTGGTCTTCATTGCTTATTGTTTTTTCACAAGCTGATTTTCTTTGCTTGGAAGTGTGGTAGGAGCATACTTAGGCTAACTAGGAGAACTCTTCATGGTTTTATCCAGAATCCTGGCAACCTATTCCCCAAACAATCCACCACTGAAAACCCTCTTGACGCCTGGCGCAGTGGCACAGGCCTGTAATCCCAGAGACTCTGAGGAGGAGAGAGGAGGATCCCAAGTTGGAGACTAGAGGCAGTCTGTGTAATTTAACAAGACCCTGTCTCAAAAAGTCAAAGAAAAAAAATATGGGCTAGGGATGAAGCTCAGTCGTTCAGTACTTGCAGGGCATGCAAACACAAGGCCCTGGGCTCAACCCCTAGTACCACAAAAAATAAAGAGAGAGAGAGAGAGAAAGAAGAAAGAAAGAAGAAAGAAAGAAAGGAAAAGAAAGAAGAGAAAAGAAAAGAAGAAAAAAGAAAGAAAGAAGGAAGGAAAGGAAGAAAGCCTTCTGAATAGCAGAGAAGCCCTGACAATAGTGCTGGACATGGCACAGTGTTCGAGAGTGTTTTGTTCTATTGTACATAGGATCACTATGAGTTGGATCTGACTCAAGGACACTTAACGACAACAACAACAACAAAAACCACTACCAGAAAAGGAACCAACAGAACTCACATGCCTTATGTAGATATAATAGTCATTCCTTATCTGAGGTTTGCTTCCTGAGATTTCAGTTACTCATGGTCAACACAGCTCAAACATTGAAACTGTCAGAAATAAATAACACATAAATTTTAAATGGTGCACCATTCTGAGGAGCACAATGAAATATCACTATCTTCCACTTCATCTAACCCAGAACATGGATCATCCCTTCATCTACAATATCCATGCCATATATGCTACTTACTCTAAAGCCATTTAGTGAGTGCATGGGTTATTAGATCAATTGTCATGGTATTGCAGTGTGTGTGTTGAAGAAACTCTTGTTTTACTTCATAATGGCCCAAGGTACAAGAGTAATGATAACAATAATCTGGACACACTAAAGAAAAGCTATAAAGCACTTCCTTCAAAATGATTAAAGTTCTCAGCTTTATAAGAAAGAAAAAATTAATATGCTGAAGTTACAAATATCTATATCAAGAACAAATGTTCAGGGCATAAAGTTGTGAAGAAGCAAAAAAGAAACTCATGCTACTTTTGCTTCACATCTCAAACTGCAAAATTTATGGACATTGCATGTAAAGTGCTCAGTTAAGATGAAAAGTCCTTAAATTTGTGAATGGAAGACTTGAACTGAAAAAAATTTCTCTATTAAAAGCAACATGTTGCTGTAGAAGGCATCAAAATTATACAATGACTTATTGTTGTTAATCTCTTACTCTATCTAATAAATTAAACTCCTAGTATAGGAAAAAAACCTAATATATATGAAATACTATTCATGGCTTTAGGCATCTACTTGGTGTTTTGAAATGAATCTCTGACAGATAAAGCGTAAATACAATCTGTAAGAGAAGACTCATTATGGGAATTGGCTCATATGATCATGGAGGCCAAGAAGTCTCATGATAATGACATCCGCAAGCTGGAGAGGGTAATTAAAAAGAAGCGTTATTGAGGGAGATGCAGCTTTAAGGGAGTATGTGCACATGTGGCCAATTTTTCTTTTGTTTCTCCTTTTGCTTTTCATAAAGCCAGGCTGCTTTTACTACATTTGTTAATTCCATTAGGTATTTGTAGCCTCATGGCAGCCTCAGTAGTATGTTATTGTTAGGTACCCTGGAGTTGGTATCTGGCTTCATAGTGACCCTGCATACAACAGGCAAACACACTATTGTCAGTGCTTCTCTGCTATTCATAGGGTTTTCAATGGCAGATTCATTTTTGGGAGTGGGTTGCCAGGTCCTTCTCCCAAGCCTATAGCACCTGGTGTTCCAAGGCGGTCTCCCATCCAAGTACTAGCCAGGCCCCACCCTGCTTAGCTTATGAGATCTGATGGGATGGGATGCCACAGGGCTACAGCTGCAGGTGTCCTCAGTAGTATAGGTGCAGCTTAATCCTTTTCTTTTTCCTGGTTTGTATGTATGTGTGTAGCAAGAGCCTCACTGACTTTAACAAGGCACACTACTAAAGATAATATGGGAGGAATATGTTAAAAAGGAAAGTAAAAGAAAATTTTACACCCTAAGAAGTTGATTATTCTATTCATATAAAAATAAATAATTGGAATTTCAAATTGGAAAATTTTTAGGTAAACTTCAGAATGATATTTATGTGTTAGTCTGGGGTAATAGTGATATAATTTAATCTTCAATTTAAAATGCAAAATATTGCTGAAAATCCAGTTTCAGTTTTGACTGTCACTATATCTACAGTAGGGATATTTGACTTCCAACAAAAATATCCACAGCTTTACAAATGATTAGTCTTGACTTTTGCGAAAAGTCATTATCTAGCTTAAGTAAGATTCCTTAATAATATTATATACATAAAAATGTTTCTTGGGTGAACTTACCCCTCATTAGGCTTTATGAAGTTTGGCTAACAGTACTATTGATACTAAACTTATTAATATTCTCATTCAAATTTTCAATAGCATTAAGAAATGTGTTGCATGTATTTATAATTTGGTATATTATATTTTTATTTGAGTCATATTGTTTTACACTTAAACTGCTCTTTTTTTTTTTTTGCTAGTACTCTCAAATAGCAAAAGGGCAAAAATAATAATGAAACAAAATATTTGTTTTACACCATGCTATTGTTGAGATCCCCTATGTGCCTATTAGCTCGTAATGCTGGGGGGGCTTGTGTGCAGCTGTGATGCTGAAAGCTATACCACCAGTGTTTCAGATACCAGTAGGGCCACCCATGGTGGACAGGTTTCAGCGGATCTTCCAAAGACAGACTAGGGAGAAGGACCCCACAGCCCACTCTCAAAACAATTGTAGCCCACTCTCAAAACAATTAGCCTTTGGAAACCTTATGAATAGCAGAGAAGTGCTATTAAAGATAGTGTCAGAAAATGAGCCCCCCAGGCTGGAAGGCATTCAAAAAGGATTAAGGAAGAGTTGTCTCTTCAAAGTAGGGTTGACCTTAATGACAAGAATGGAATAAAGACCCTGGGACTTCTTTTTGCTGATGTGGCACAACTCAAAATAAGAAACATAGTGGCTACAGCAATGGGCTCAAACATAAAAAGATCATGTGCGTGGCACAGTGTTGGGTAGTGTTTCATTTTGTTGTACTTAGGGTTGCTATGAGTCAGATCAGATTTGATGGATATATGTGCTGTGGTGGTTGTAGTTGCCTTCCAGTCGTGTCCGACTCACAGCGGCCCTCACAGTGTTTTCAATGGCTGATTGTTTTGGGATTACCTTGGGAGTGGATTGCCACTTCCTTCTCCCATATGGAGACTGTCTATATATATACATATGGCTGAGATTTAGTTCAGTTGGTAGAGCGCCACTCAGCAGTCTCTGAAGTCCCGATTCCACTCAAATCCGGACTCAAATCCCAGCACAACAAAAATGGGAGAAGGACATGGCAATCCACTCCTGAGGCAATCATGAAACAATCAGCCATTGAAAACTCTGTGAAGGTCACTATGAGTGGGACATGACTTGACAGCACCTAACAACATATATATGCCTTTACATTTTAAATAAACATTTGTTCATATGTTTAGATATATATTTTTACATATATATGTATATATATGCTTTTTAAGTTTAAATATACATTTGCCCATATTTTTAGAATGTTGTTCAGTATTTTTATTTGAAAATTCAGAACTTATGAAACAATAAACTAAAACTCCATGGGAATCTATGGGGCACTCATGTTGGGCATTATGAAATTTAACCACTAGGTGGTGCACTGAATCTAAATAACTGTAAATGAAGCGCCTTCACAAGCTCTTCCTGTTTTGTTTTGTTTTGGTTTTTTTTTTGGAAGTTTCATCATTTTATTACTTTAAGACAACTTTTATTTTTTACTTACTATAACATTTAATTCAACAAAATATCCATTTATGATTGTAGCCTTCCATAAATTTCACTCTCATATAGGAATGATTTATAGGCCCACATACTACAAAATGGAAGAATACAAAAAACATTTCCTCTCGTTTCAATTCATAAGATTCTCCCATTTATCACCCTTAATGTTATGCTTATAAAGAAAAGGTTTTTTTTTTTTCTTTTGTGGACAAGCACAAGATTCAGAAACTGAAAGCAAATGTTTATTGAAAAGTAAATAATGTTTTTATGCTTTTTAGTTTTCACAGTTTTGAACAATTCTCAACTTGTTGCTGCAAATGAATAATATATTGTAAGCACAGCTATTAAAGTTCATCAAACATACTACTTTACTGTGTTGCAAATTTTTTAAAAAGTAAGACAATGATTTACAATAACTCTGTGTTATCTAATGAAGAAACATCTAGATCAGAATTTTTATATGTATATTATTCCTGTACAAATTTTAATCAGTAAATGGCAATCAAAAGATCTCTGTAATTCCACTCTTTAGGGCACAGTGACTATTACTATTTTTTATGAAATTAAGTCCACTGTAAAAAAAATAGTCCTACAGCTGACATAATATTTACCAGATTAATGAAGAAACATAACTAAAGTCACTCTTGCATAAGACAAAGAATAAACAGAAATGGTAGGTAGTTCTGAGTAATTGGATTTTTCTTCAAACTTAAAGCCTTCAGCTTTATATGGGAAACAGGGAAAATTTTAATGATTTTCTCAGAAAAAAATTTTGGCTATCTTTTGCTTTGTAAACATGCAAGCAACAAATTTTCAATCAAACCAATTGGCTGCCATCTGTGACACTGGCAGACAACTGAAAATGTAAATTGTTGGAGAAAAAATCTATGAGCCATTTATACTAACATGGGAATCCATTCTCAGTAATTCTGGTACTTTTGTGTGTGTGTGTGTGTGTGTGTGCTGAGACAACGGGGATAATATATACATTATATTTGCATTTTAGTTACCAAAAAGGTAATATTTTTTAAATTTTTGAAGCAATTAGACAAATTAGCTAAGATATATGATTAGGGGATACCTGTTTCAAGGATTGAGAAGATTCACAAAACATGGGATTACATTTAGTCTTTAGAAGATTTAATTCAAAGAACAATAGTTGGTATAGTGTAGAGGAAAATGAAGAAGTACCATTATAATTTTCAACTTTCAGTTTTTTGTGTAAGTTTTAACTCAAACCAGAGGAGGAAAACTACGTAAGTAGTCAATGAATCATGAGACCCAATTCTATCCTCAGCCAATTGTTCATCATGCAAATAAGAAACAAAGACAAGGAAGCACACAGTTTATGACATGAAATTGGTGATTCTGATCTAAGAAATCTTATTTTTCTTTTATTATGACCCAAATTGTGTGGAATAATCTTGTTTGTGCAACTTTGTTGAGTTGACACAATAAGCTCATACCAAAGTCAATTCTAAAATAGGTTCCAAAACTTCTTAGTGATGGTCTTCCCATTGTAAAGGCTGTTTTCAACGTTACAGGCCTTCGACCCACGCATGGAATAATTTCTTGGTCACATAAAATGATGACAGAATATAGGTGAAATAATTTGTCAGGGTCAAAGCTTAAAAAATATAAGTTGTTATTTTGTTGTCATCCATGGTTCCTCTTAAAGAATGTTAGACAAAATTCAGAAAAATAGTAAACTCCTATCTGGCTAGAGGTAGGGAGCTATATTTATGTTTAACTTTTGCTTTTGTTTTCATCTGTAAATGAAGGCATGTTATTTGTCAAAGAACAAGTTCAAGGAATCCTGTGAGGCTAAGTCATGTTAGTCATTATGAAAATCCCAGAAATTCATTATATCTATGTCTTTTTGAAGAGTTTGGGCAAGAAATATGTACATAGAAATTATCCCTTTATCCCTCTTCTTGCCACATGCATAATTTCTAGTAGCATTTGGGAAGGGAATAATAGTTTCAGAGGTTGAACAACAACCTTTAAAAGATGTTTTGCAGAGCAAGGCACCTTGGTGCACTCCTGTAATTCCAGCGACTTAGGAGGCTGAGGCAGGAGGATTTCAAGTCCAAAGCCAGAGGCTGTCTGCATAACTTAGTGAGACCGTATCTCAAAATTAGAAATAAGAAAGGGACTGGAGGTGCAAATTAGTGACACAATGTTTGCCTAGAAGCCCAACTCTGCAGTACTGCAAAAAGGAAGGAAGGAAGGAAGGAAGGAAGGAAGGAAGGAAGGAAGGAAGAAAGAAAGAGGCAGCAGCTTTTCAGGATTCTCCAAATACCAGTTAACTGTGAAGAGAAAAGAAAATGGACCTTTGTTCTATTATCTTTCTTATTATCTTTCATTTAAATGTAGATGAAGATAGCTCCACTAAATCAAGAAAATAAAAAAAATATCCTTTTGTTGCAGAATTGAGCAAGCAAGAAAAAAATCAATCAATCATGAAAAGAATGAGTCTGGACAGATCACTTGGTAAAGATGTTTTTGTTAGGTATCATCGAGTCCAACTCATAGTGACCCTGTGTACAACAGAATGAAACACTCCCAAACACTGTGCCTTGTCTGGCACTATGTCAGTGCTTCTCTGTTATTTATAGAGATTTTTTTTGTAGCTCACATTAATTTTTAATTTTCTTAAAGACATTCTCCTCCCTGCTCATCCCTCTAGAGTTCAGCACAATTTTTCTAAGGTTTGATCAATCTGTTATTACTCCACTCAAGTTATTGTCTTAACTAGCTGTTAAAGTTTCAAAAAGAATTTAATGATAATTTTCAAGATATTCAGGATTTTATATTCCTTATAACTTTACTTATAAAGTGTTCATTTTTACTTGTTAATAATCAGAATTCCTAGAACTTTAGAATATTTAAACTTTTAAGTCAAAATCACTATCAAAACAGGGTTTAGTGGGATCTGGCCTGTGATCCCAGCACTCAGGAGTCTGAAGCAGGAAAATAATAAATTGGAGGCCAGCCTGGACTACATGTGCCAGACTCCAATGGCTGATTATTTTGGGATTTCTTTGGGAGTGGGCTGCCATGTCCTTCTCCAGTTTTATGTGGTGCTGGAGATCGAACCCAGGGCCTCAGAATGTGCAAGGCAGCACCCTACTAACTGAGCTAAACCTCAGCCCCATGGTAAAGATATAAACTAATATCCTTCAGCAAAATATTCCCTCATTTAAGTGGAGTGCAGTTGGTACAGGACTTTAATGATACTTTAAGATGTTGAACAATGAAATCAGTAATTATAGCTACCATTGATTTGGGCTTCTGTTGATTTTTCTCACTGTAAACTTGGAGCATCTTCATTTGACCCAAATTATTTTACTTGGATTATGTTTGTCTACTTGAGGGGTTTGCCATTAGCCTATAGCAAAATCCAAAAGTTACCATTCTTCAAAAAATAATGCTGAATTGTTTCAGTCTTCTAGATCTTTAATGTAAGTTTAGCCAGTCAAATGTGTTTATATCTCAAATTCACCTAACTTCTATATGGATGAACCATTCTTCAGAAAGAAACTATGATAATAATTTAGATTGAGTCTCCACAGTTAACCATGTACTATAAAGCCTATAAATATACGTCAGAAATACTTGATATTTTAAAAATGACTAGAAAACACCAAGTTATTTCACTACCAAACATACCTGGATAATCCTGTCTATTGGTTTAGTAAGTGTTGGGAAATATGACTTACTCTCTTAGAAATTTATGTAGAGCTAACATTTTTAAATATTCATAATATTAAATTGAACCTTCTTCAAAAAGTAGTAAGTGTTCTTTAGGGTTAAAAACATGTATTCTTTAGGCTGTATTCTTTAGGGTTATTCTTTAGGGTTAAAATTCAGTGGAATGAATTTTCAATTTAGCTAAGGTTAATTAACAGTCAAACTAATTGTTGGATTGATAAATTGTACAAAATCTTATGAAATTACATATATATATATATATATATATATATATATATATATATATATGCTCTCATATTTTTGAAATAAGAAAAACAGGAAAGAATGAGGCAGAAAAGAAGGTAGTTGTTTTACTCTGTTATTAAAACTCTGCCAATAGGGAACTGCCAGAAAATCAAGGTGGATCCTGAAGAGGGTGGGGAACCAGGGACATCACTGCTGATGTCAAGTGGATATTAGCCAAAAGCAGAGTATATCAGAAAGATGTCTATCTATGTTTTATTGACTATGCAAAGGCACTTGACTGTGTGGATCATAACAAATTATGGATAATACTTTGGAAAATGGGAATACCAGAGCACCTAACTGTACTCATGAGCAATCTGTATGTGAACCAGGAGGGAGTTTTCTGAGTAGAACAAGGAAATATTGCCTGATTTAAAGTTGAGAAAGGTGTGCGTCGGGGCTGTATACTTTCACCATATCTCTTCAATTTATATGCTGAGCAAATAATCCAAGAAGCTGGACTTTATGAGGAAGAACATGGTATTAGGATTGGAGGAAGACTAACAACCTGCATGATGCAGATGACACAAGTCTGTTTGCTGAAAGTGAAGAGGACTTAAAACATTTACTGATGAAGATCAAAGAACATACCCTTTGGTAGGGATTGGGACTAAACATTAACAACAACAAAAAATCCCTATAACTGGGTTAGTAGGCAACTTCACAATAAATGGAGAAAAGATTGAGGTTGTCCATGATTTTGCTTTACTTGGCTCTATAATCAACACCCGTGGAAGCAGCAGTCAAGAAACCAAAAGACACATTGCTTTGGGAAAAGCTGTGGCAAATGATTTCTTTAGAGTATTGAAAAGTAAAGATGTCACATTGAAGATGAAGGTGCACCTGACTCAGTGGTATCATATGGTTGTGAAAGCTGGACATTGAACAAGGGAGACAGGAGAAGAAATGATGCTTTTGAATTATGGTGCTGGAGACATCTATTGAACATACTATGGACTGCCAAAGAACCAACAGATCTGTTCAAGGAGAAGTGCAGCCAGTATGCTCCTTGGAAGCTAGACTGTATCTTATGTATTTTGGACATGTAGTCAGGAGAGACCAATCCTTGGAGAAAGACATCATGTTTGGGAGAGTGGAAGGTCAATGAAAAAAAGGAAAACCCTCCACCAGTTGGATTGACACAATGTCTGTAACAATGGGCTTAAACATAAATAAGATCGTGTGCTTGGCACAGAATTGGGGAGTACTTCCTTTTGCTAGGGTTGCTATGAGTTGGACTCGACTGGATGGCACTAAACAACAACAGCAATCACTTAATGCAACATATACACACACTCAGGACTCAAACCATACCCTTAGAAAAGCTGGACAATCTCAGGAGGATTTCAAGATTTACACTTCTAAGAAATAATATTAATTTCTTTAGGTATTTAAACAAACAAACAAAAAAAAGGATACACAGATTCTTGGTCTTCAGGCTTCAAGTTATGGTTTCCTCTCTCCCCATCACTCATATTTGACATTTCTTTTTAAGAGCTGTATTTTTAACCTTTGAAATTAGATTGGATTTGAGCAGGAAAATTCATATTCAGCTGTAGTCTACACTTATTTTACTACTTTAGGTAAAGAGGTAAACTTTATTAAAACTTTTTCTTCAAATTTTGTCTTTAAATTTGATGCTGACACTTGAATGTTGTAGCTTCTCAGAGGCGTCTACTTCTCATGGTTTTCTGTTTTTTTTTCTATTTTCTGCTTGCTGAATTTGAGATCAATATTTATCATTTTTTACTAATATCCCTTAATTAACATTCCTTAATGTTAACTTGGGGATGGGATTTAGCTCAGTTGGTAGAGCACTGCGCTGAAGTCTCTAAGGTCCCAAGTTCAATTCCCAGCACCGCAAAAATGGGAGAAGGGCATGGCAATCCACTCCCAAGGCAATCCCTAAACAGTCAGCCATTGAAAATCCTATGAGGGTCGCTATGAGTCGGATACGGACTCGATGGCACCTAACAACAACAACAACAATGTTAACTGATTCAATTACATAAAACTTATTTTTTCCTGTATTTGGGGGCTGATTACAGGGCCTGGCATAGTCCTTGCAAGTGCTCTGCTGCTGAGCTGCAACCCAAGCCCCTGTTTTATTTTTCAAATAGAGATATGGTCTCCCTTTGTTATGCTGACTGCCTCTGGCCTAGAACCTGCAATCTTCTTGCCTCCACCTGTGGAGTTGCTGGAATGACTGATATAACTATTAAATAAACAAGAATTACAGACATGTGCCACCATGTCCAGCTCGTAGATCTACTTTTAAAGAAAACATTGATGCCTTTTATTAACTTCATTGTGTCTTTGTTTATTAAAAGATTAAAATTCAAACCTTTTTTAGATCAGGCACAATATTTTACCACTTTGTAATTTGGAAAAAATAGTATCTTGTTTTCTTTGTCATACAGTCATATTACGATGATCAGTACAAAGTTGCCTTACAAAATGCAATGTGATATAAAAGGAAATTGCATTGACTACATTGCTTAGGATTTAAAGTTAGTGAGATATAGCTTGTTTTTTTCATTTATTTTGTTTTGCTATGTCTGGTCATAGCTGATTACTAGTCAGCCCCAAGTTGACTTAACAAACCATTCAGAACAGAAACATCATAACTAGAAGAAATTTTCATAAAACATTTTTGCCTTAGGCTTATTTTACAAATAAAGAAGAACCAAAAAAGAAATGACATTCTCTCACTTAGTAACATCATAACTAGAATCCATGAGATCCCATTTTGAGGAACAAATTGACAGAGAAGGCAGAATCTTAAGCTGAAATCCAGTTACTAAAGACTGTGTCCTCACTGCTAGAATAGAGATAAAAATACTGACCATAGAGATTTGTGGTTTCCAGCAAATGAAAGAAATAAATGAAAAATCTAGAACAAGGCTACACACAAAATAAGGTTTCCACAAATCAGTCAATCCTTCTTTCCCTGTCTGTCTCCCTTTAATTTTCAAACTAATTTGGAGGATGTCTATTCTTCTAGGTTTGTTCTACTATTCTGTGAGTGAGTTCTGCAGGTTCTGGTCCAGCATTCATGTCTAGAAGAGTTTGCACTATGTTCTATTTAGAATTACCTTTCCAGTGAATAATGAGGAAATTACTTTGAAACCTGTCCAGAAGGAATTGATGAGTAGACAATTTTCAGGAATTGTTTCTTTAGCTATGATATGAGTGGGCACGTGCCATGAATTTCTATTAAGCTGAACTGAAAAAAAAAACTTGAAGTGAAACTTGTGCATTAAAGAAATTTCTTCCTCATGGACAAAAATTATCTTCATCAAATCAGAATAATAAAATGGTAAGGTATACACAGTTTTGTTGATTTTTTTTATGAGCTTGGATTGAACCCAGGGCCTTGCACATGCTATGTAAGTGCTCTACATCTTTAGCCTCTCAATGTTATTATTTTTGTGCTACTAAATGAGTTGTAGAAAATCACTGGTTTCATTGATACTAAACCTCTAAATATTTATTTATATGACATTTCATTTTATAAAACTATACTTAAAAGAATTCATTTTATTCATACACTATTCCAGGGCAGGATGCACTTTTGAATGAGACAGTAAACTTACTATTTTTTAAAGAACAAAGTCATAGTCACTCCAATGACTTTCTGACTACAAATTAGAAAACAATATTCTTGCTATAATATATGTGCCACCAGGGCAAGAATTACAAATTGGGAACAGGTAAGGAAATGGTTGTTGACTTTCATTAGTATTCCAGTTCTGCTGTAGTCAGATTTACAAAGTGTGACCTATATCATCTAACTCCATCATTTTACAATCTTTCTTGAGACTGTCAACTGTATGGGCATTGTTTAGCAGCCTTGAAACACTGAACTTTTTATAGTCTTATTATAGAGAAGAGCAAATTAAATGATCAAATAAGATTTTATGGGCTCAGAGAAAAATGCTTAGCATGACATCTCGTTTTCAGACATCTTCCTATTATTCCCACTTCAGAGAGTGGGGAAAACTAAGGAACAAAAGGAGATATGCTTGATGATGGTACTAATGAACAGTAAGATTTTATGATTTTGATTATAATCGAGAATTATACACATATATAGTTAAGTTTTAATTTCTAATCTATAGTCATCCTCTGCCATAAAATTTCTTCCACATTTTCTTTTTCTATGTCCTAATATGTCTAGAATATTTTATATGCTTGTCACCACACAAACTTCACCCTGAGGAAATGTCTGTGCCAGATACAGTAAGAGCAGTTGAAAAAGAGATACTAAAATACTCTCCTATTTTCTTGAATTTCTTTTTTTCTTGGCCTAACCTTGTTAGATGAAATTTCTCACTTTGTAATACATATAGGCAAGTAGATACATACTTTTCATTCATCCTAAAATAATAATTTATCACAATGAAAAGTCTTAAATTTGGCAGCTATTAAGTATAATTTGAAGTCTCAGGATTTCATTAGGCTCTTAATGCTATTCTGTGATGATGGAGCTCATGACATAAAAAATCTCATTGTCAAAAATAGTTGTCCCTTATCAAGTTAGAGTGGTAAGACTATATGCTATGTTTTATTTTATTCATTTTTTTGTGTGTGTACTTGAATGAAATGTGTCAAACACAATAGAAGAATATACTTACAGTCTTTTGGGGGGGGTAGTAGGGGTTGAACCCAGGGCCTTCCACATACTTTTCTGTTGCTCTCCCACTGAGCTGCACCATCAGCCCCTTCTCTATTTTTTATCTTGAGACAGAGTCTTGGTAAGTTACACAGGCTGCCTCTGGCCTTGTATTTGCAATCCTCCTGCCTCAGCCTACTGAGTAGCTGGGATTACAGGAGTATGTAACTGCACCTGGCTCTCTACTTACAGTCTTCTCACCAATGCTTAAAATTATAATTGATAAAAGTCATCCAAAGACATTCAAACTTACTTATGAAAGAATAAGTTCCAGTATCAATGGGCTCACTATGCTCAAAACAGAAGAGAATGTTGAGCTAGTACCCTTAGTGTAGTATTATAGTCTATCATCTCAAGACCAGTGTTAAATACAGTATTACATTTAGTATTATGCATTTCTACTATGTGTGTATGCTTTGAGATCTGCAGAACAAATTTGGAGTTTGAACTTACAGACTGCTTAAACCATTTGATTCAAATACATAATAATTTTATAGGCAATGGTTTAAATCTTCAGGACAATTTGCAAGCCAGAGTCATGGCACAGGTCTGTAATCCCAGCAGTGTCAGAGGCTGGGGCATGAGGATTACAAATTTGAAGTCAGAGGCAGCCTGAGCAATTTAGCAAGACCCTGATCTCAGACAAACAAACAAACATTAATTTGCAAGGACCAATAAGGTAAAACCAGGTTATATAATTGTTCAGATAATATAAATTAGTAATAATTGAACAATTAGTATTTTCTTTTTGGTGTTCACAAAACTCAATGCACGTGTTATTATTCTTTATTTTTTTGGCAGTACTTCAGGGTTGAATTCACGGCCTCACACATGTCGAGCAAGTACTCTACCACTGAGTTGCATAAACCTATCCTTTTTTAAATTTAATTTTTGACGCAAAGTCTTCCTAAATTGTACAGACTGACTCTGGCCTGGACCTTGTGATCCTCTTGCCTCATGTGCCATGACACCCAGCTAATATGTATTATTTTTAAGCTTATTTTACCATTCATGGTTGTCACATAAGGCATGATTGGATTAATTGAATGAATGAAGGGTAAAAGATAATAGAATATATAAATATTTTCAGTTTATAACAAACTGTAAATTTCATTCAAAATATTATTCCATATTATTGTTCCATAATTACATTTTACATAGGATGTTTTATTTAAACATCATTAATTTTATCCATCCCAAGATATTTTATTTCTTCAGAGAAATGAAGTAACTTACTCATGATAAATTCCTCTATCTTTGCTCAACTCCATGAAAAATATAGTATGACTATTGTGTAATTAACTGAGTAATTGAGTCAAAATAGGTTACTATTTAGCTATTCATATTAACATTGTACAGTGATTGTTATTTAAGTTTAATTTCCTTACTTTCAAGGAAGCATTGATCACTAGAATTAAAACATTGATCTTTTCCAATATCAAAGTGGCCTATAAGAATGTAATCAACACAAATTTAGTAAAGTCATTAAAACAACTGTCCACATGCTAAAGTAATATTTATTTTGTATTTTCCATTGGGAAAATAGTTTTGTTTCTGGGGGCCTTGGCACACATCTGTACTCCCAGCAACTTGGGAGGCAGAGGCAGGAGGATCATGAGTTGAAGGCCAGAGGCAGCCTGAACAACTTAGGGATTAGGGAGACCCTGTCTCAAGAAAGAAAGAAAGAAAGAAAGAAAGAAACAAACAAACAAACAAACAAACAAACAAAAATATATATATAGTGTCTTGAGACTATCTATCTATCTCTCTCTATATATATTCTGAAGGTACAAGTCAGTGGTAGAGCACTTGCCTGGCATGCACAAGGTTTATTATTGAAGACAAAAAGAAAGATAAAAAGAGAAAAGAAAGAAAGAAAAACAAAGAAAGAAAAGGAAAGAGAAAAGAAAGTCATTTTGCTTTCTGGACTGTAAGCAAGTTTTACCCCTATAACTATCTGGGTGCTCCTAAATGTTTTTGGATGGTGTTACAAAAGCATATCTTTTGGAAGAATATAAAATGAATATCATTTCTTATAATTATTTATAAAGTATAGATTAATTCTGTGACTGTCACCTATAGAATAAATCCATTTTGTGTAGAAAAATATTCTTCTAGCATAAATAGAGGTCACAATGATTTTGAGGTACTGAAATATTTTGATATTGTGATGGCAGCACACATATTTTATCCAGAAAAAGTTATATCCCTAGAGATTTCTTATAAGCTTCAATAGATTAAAGATCTACTTAAGATTATGGTTAGGTATGTCATGGATCATAAATATCAAATCAAAGACCTTTGGATTTGATTCTCCACAAATATTTGTGGAAGAGAAGACTGTAAGATTTCAGCTATCATTTTTAGCACAGTCCCAGAATGTGGTTATGAATGAAGCAGTATCCATTGAAAAAAATCTGAGTAGATATTACTGTAACCCAAGGTCGTTTAATGATATTATTGATGCTAGGTGCCTTATGTACAAAAGAACAGAACATTCCTTGACACTGCGCCATGCCTGGCACTGTGCCAGCACTTCTCTGCTATTAATAGGGTTTTCAATGGCAGGCTGTTTGGAGATTTTATCTGGATTGGGCTGACAGGTCCTTATCTCATTTTTGCAGTGATGGAGATCTAACCCAGGGCATCAGAGAGCACAGCCTAGCACTCTACCAACTGAGCTAAACCCCAGCCCATTTAATTGCACAGGTGGTTCAAATCAGATCATGGTCACTGATATGGTAGGTAAGGCCTGCTTTAATGTGCAAGTAGGGTGAGTGATGGAAAAGAGTACAAAACAAAAATATGTGTTAAATCACATATAAATGGTACATAGTACATACAATAGTAAAACCCAGCAGAATAAGTAAAATAGAAGAAAACAGAATGTTTCAGAGAGGATTTTTTTTTTATATGAAAGTATATAAACAAAGAGGAAGCCATTGGATAGATCAAGATAAAAACTGTGAAAAGCATGCTAGGTATGTGATATCTACAAAACTCACCCCAAAACATTTCATTAAACTACCTATTTTTTCTAGTTATCAGATTATAACTAAGATTATGGTTTAGCAAAATCCAACATGTAGAAAGCAAAGCCATCAGTAAAAGTCAAAGTAACATAGAAGAATAACTGGTGTTGCCACAGAAAGAAAAGCAACATTAGTAATTTTCAAATATACAAAAAGCATGAAAAGATAAAAAAATTCTAAGGGATTAGGTTGTATGATTAAGTACACTATGAACGGATGCTAAATAATATCTGTTGTAGCACTGACAAAATTCTTCAGAATAATTGGTAGATTTCAAATTAGTTTAATTCTAAAATATAATTTCTATTTCACAAAATTATAAGACACATACATAATATATGTTCTCTGTGGTTACATAAGGATGGGATGACTGTACTGGCCATAGAATACATGGAATCTTGGTTTTGATGGTGGAGATTTTAGAGATTTTTATTACAGGATGAACTAGTAGTATTATACTTTTGCAAGATCCTAATCAACCTTTTGTTGTTTGTTTGTTTTTTTGTTCTCTTGTGGTGTGGGGACTCTGTGAGGGAAGCCTCATGCCTCTGGCCTTGAACTTGCTATCTTTCTGCTTGCCTCTGAGTCTTTGGGATTACAGCCATGAACCAACATGACTGGCCTTAAGCAACATTTTAAAAATAAAAATTATCTTGAATAACTTGCTGTTAGGTACCATCTAGTCAGTGTCCAACACATAATGACCCTACGTACAACAGGTGAAACACTATTGTTAGTGCTTCTCTATGATTCATAGCATTTTCAATGCATGATTGTTTTTGAGAGTGGGTTGTCAGGTCCTTCTCCCAAACCTACAGCACCTACTGTTCCCAGGTGGTCTCCTATGCAAGTATTAACCAGGCCGGTTCTGCTTAGATTCTAAAATCTGATGGGATCGGATGCCATGGTGGTACAGTTGCAAACATCTTGAACTACTGTGCTTTATTTTTTATGGGAAAAAAAATAAAATCTTTTAAAGTATTCTGAGATTCACAACTGAAGTACTTATCATATTTTCTTTTTTCTGCTTTCCTCTCTCCATATAATCCTCCATTTACTTTCAAGTCTCATATGTATATATTTTGTTTTGTTTTCTGACCTAGCTTCCACATACGAGAGAGAAAATGTGGTATTTATCTTTCTGAGTCTGGCTCACTTCACTGAATCTAAGTCAACATACTGTGGAGATGCCATGTTCATTGCAGCACAATTCCCAATAACCAAGATGTGGAATTGGCCTAGATGTTCTCTAACAGATGAATTGGGAAAGAAACGATGGCATCTTATTCAGCCATAAAGAAGAATCAAAGTAGGTAGAGCTGGGATAACTGTGCTTTTAAATATAAGGGTATTCAGTTGAAGAAAATTACCGAAGTTAGGCAATTACATAATGTTCACTGATCAAGAGAATATAAACGATTTATAAAGCTAATATGATCTTATCCAACATATAAGCCAGAAAAATTGCTGCTTCTCTCAGAAGTACAATTATTTTTTCTCAGTATTGCAGTTTGGTTTTAGTGTTCACCTACTGTTTCTTCTGACAGTTCCGGGGTAAAGAAGAAACTATTATCGGCAGTGTTTTCTTTTCCTACTGAGTCTGCCATATGGATAAGTAGAATGAGTGGCCACTAGGTAATGCAATTTGTTACAAGTTCTCCATCCCAAAATAGATAGCCTATCTGTAGGTTGATGCCAGAGGTTCCCATTATTAGTCACTTTCAGGTAACACAGTGAGACTTCAGAAATCCTCCAAGAAATGCAAATGAAGTATCACAGAACTCCCTTGTGTTATTAAGAATACATACCGCGGGGGGCCATTCTCTTCTGTCAAAGGTAGAGGTCATGAATCCTTGCTGTCACCTAGGGTTAAACCTCAGAAGATGTGCATTGAGATGTTGAGAGGGCATTATTTATAAAATACATGACATTTAACATTTTTGATTACTTTCTTACTGTTACAGAAATTGTGGACTTGGGGAAAAACGACTTCCTGAATCAATAGACAATATCAACAGTGAGAGCTGGAGGAGGAATAATTATGAACAAATGTGTTTTTCATCAAGTGAGAAGTTGAATTTGAAGTAAACTTTTCCTATCTTCTGAACGATTAGAACTTTCAACTTTGATTTAACTTAAAATTGACAAATTCTGTCCAATCGTTTGAGCCATAAATCATGCCAAATTTATAGGTTTCGATTTATAAAATTAATAATTTTGTTGTTTATCTGGATTATTTCTCTATTTAAAAATAGATGAGTTTTCACACTATATATCTACTTAATAAAGGTAGACAAAACTGAATTATAAGACAACAGATACACATGTATCTCGAATACAGAAGACACTATATAGTGAGCAAATAATCAACAATGACAAAATCTAACAAGGGAGGCATTAAATAATTGAAAATATCATGGCTTACTTTTCTACTATAGAAAATTTTGTATTATTGTTATTACTCTGTGTGGTTGTACACAAGATAATTTATAAAACATTTGCTTTGATATTAGAACAAAATCTGAATAGCAAGAGAAAACAAAAGGTGACCCTTCCATTTTACTTTTAATTTGAAGGCTGGTCTCTAACACTCACGTTGTCCTGTAGCTGATTTGGCCCCACATTTTCTAACTTTCCCTTATTTTGCTAAACTTATACATGAGGCTGCAGATTTCTTTTACTAAAACTGACATATAACTTTATCTTTCTATTTATGTACGTGTTTAAACATCCATCCACTTACCTGAAATTTCCAGGGTTCTGTAAGAATATTGTTGTTGTTATTGTTGTTGTTAGATATCTTGGAGTCATAGCTACCCTCATAGGGTTTTCAATGGCTGATTGTTTCCAGATTGTTTTTTAGGAGTGGATTCCCACACTCTTTTCCCACGTAAGAATATATGGGTCAATAGTCATTAATCAAGGTGGGCTTTTTATCATTTTAGTGAAACCACTAAACTCAATTGTATTATTATCTGTGTGCCCTAATTGCATCAATGAAAATAATTTTCTTAGTTTTTTGAATGTATATAGTTTTTAATTCATAAACTTGCTGAATGGTGAAAAGAGAATTAAGTTTTCAAAACACCAATCTGTGTTTTTGTCCTTGGTATTAATTATCAGTAAGTCCTTGAACAAATATATGCAGACTTCTAGAGTTGCCGATTTATTATCTATTAATTAAAGATATTAAATTATACTTTTTGGATTTATATCACATTTGCATAGAACAAATTTCATTTTAAATTACGGAAAGATACTATTTATTTTATATTAGCCAATAAGAAGTTTAAAGACAAAACTGGTTGTCTTAAGGCAACAAAATTATTTTAAAAACTCTAAACATACTTTTAAGCACATAAATCCAATAAATATAAATTTAATATCTGCCATTTCAAGTAACACTTGCACAGAGCAAATAATAATACAAATGAGTATACTTAAAACTAATTTTATCTAGATCAAATCTGAAAAATCATCTGAAGTCTTTTCCCTTTCAAAATATACTTTATTTTAGCTAGAGACACTGTGCAGTAAAAATTACATTTTCAGTAAGACTAAATGTCAAACTACTATTGACTTATTGATCTCAGAATGAATAGGTACCTGAATAGTTTATTTGATTTCAAAATGAATTGGTAACTATAATTTTTAAATGAATTTAATTAAACTGAAATGTTTCTCCTCACTCAGATAATATTGCTAATGTATGAGTTGAACTTGATATAGAGCTCTCTTTGGAACTAGGTGTGCAAGTGTGTCTGTGAATTATGTATGCATGCGTACATAATTTACTCTCATTTTCTATGTTCTTTTTGATTCAAATAGCCTTCTCTAAGGTTTCTGGTGTTTTATAGGTATTTATAAATAAATGCTTTATTTCCTTTATGAGAATACATATCAAAGACTACATCAGAAAATCTCTAACCTTCTAAACACCTAGAGCAAGCCAGTGTTTGCTCCCTATCTCAATTTCAAAATTATCTAAAATTTGAAAACTTGACAAATGTAGTTTTAAATTCCCAGTTCCTAGAGAAAAGAAAAAAAAATGGAGATTTGTATTCTATTGGCTATGACTGAACGTGGAAAGACATTTTATCACATTTTTCAACATTTCACATTTCATGAAAAAAAGAATCCACTATGAAAAAAAAAAAAAAATGCCTGCAGCCATTGCACTTTGGCGCCGGATCCTGTCAGATCTCAGAAGCTAAGCAGGATGGAGCCTGGTTAGTATTTGGATGGGAGACCTCCTTGGAACACCAGATACTGTAGGCTTGGGAGAAGGACCTGGCAACCTACTCCCAAAAAACAATCTGCCATTGAAAACCCTGAAAATCATGTCAGAATGAGTCACATTAAGGCGTACATTAAAAATGTCCAATAAAAAAAAAAAACCTATGAATAGCAGAGAAGCACTGACAATAGTGTTTTGCCTGTTGTCTATAGGGTTGGTAGGAGTCGTATATCAACTCCATGGCACCTAACAACAACAATGAAAAAAAAAATGGCTTGCTTTCTTGAAAGAATGTACTTTTTAGTAAAAAGAAAGGATTCAGCTTATAAACAGTGGTACATTGAAAGCATTCCTCTTTATATTCTTATATTTTAACTAACTGAAAAGATGACTTAGATTTAATGTGTTAAAATTCATATTTATAGTCTCTAATTAAAGAGCTATGTATATCAAGACATATCAATGCATGAAAATGTCATAATGAAACACATTTTTTTTTACAATTTATATATGTGATTTAGAAAGGTAAAAAAAAGGAAAATTACAAAGAGTCATATAAAAAAAGGATTACTTGTGTAGTTGTATAAAAACTAGAATCTCAGATGCAAAAGGAAGGCATGCACAGTGACCTCTATAACTCAAACAAAGCAGTAGGAAATTGACTGGAGCTTTTATTTTTCAGGTCAACCTTTACAATAATGAAATAGCTGAAAGAATGCAATACAACCAACAATAATCTACATTTTCCACCTCATCTCTTAATCCAAAGCTTTTTCAACTTTGGAATTTTACTGTGGTTTAGTCTTTCATAACTGGACCATGGTTCTCAATACTGGCTTCACATTAAGATTATTCAGGAGATATTAAAAATATTGATGCTGGAAACTTGAAAATAATTATGATAGATTATTTCAATATGGAACTCAGGAATGAGCAAAATGTTTCCTTAATAATATCAATGAGCAGCTACATTAAAAAACTCTTAATAAGTTAAAAATGACTAGAGCATAACAGTGTTCAAAAGAACTGGATTTAGGATTTCACTAGCAAGGTCAGGCTTTTGGTGCATCTTTACTATGTGATCTTTAGGAAATTACTTAACTCTAACCCTGAGATTCCTCACATATACAGTAAGGATAATAGTCATTCTTCTTCATAGAATTGTTGTTAGGATTTAATGCAATGGTTCTATAATAAGTCTATGCAACATTTGTATCTCTGTTAAATAAAGTACATTAAAAGTGCTAATTCCTAGACACATCCCAGATCTACTGGTAAATATTCTGTAGCCTAGAATATGTGTTTTCACTAAAGTATATAACTACTTTATATTTTAATTTACCTTTGGCAGATAAATAGGCAGTTTCATTGAGGAATGAATCAAATGGTATGTTTTTGCATAATGACTTGCGATGCCTGTTTTTTGATGGTTAAGTAAAAACATTTTAATGTCTAAATAGTTAAATTAACACATGGGGAGAATACCAAGTACATATTAAGCACTCTGTACCTGTAAGGTCTATGCTGATGAAATGCAACTTTAGAGTTTATTGATGTTTCCAACCACTCCAAATTAATAGCTGAAATTAAAGATTTTAGTTAATCAACTTGACTGTTTTGGGGCTGATGTTAGGAAAGACTGCTATATAATTAATTCCTTCAAATTTACAACTTTTGAGGTCTTTAATGTACCCACAGTCCATGAGTTGTTTTATTTTTTCCTTGAATAGTTGAAATTAGGCTGTGATTGGGTTCATTGAAATAAATTATAGAAGCAAGTACTTAAGATGTTCAATTTTTTAAAAAATGAGAAAAACGTTTCACATGAATGAATTAATTATTTAAATTCATTTTCAACTTTTTATGTTACTTTAATACAGTCACATTTTCCAGAACATTACATCATAGCCATATAGATTTTCAATATATTGTTATAATTAGGAGATGATGTATAACTTTGGTTAGGAGTATAGACTTTTAATTATGTAGACTTAAAATAGAAACTCTTCTCTGTCACTTAAATATTTGATCTTTGACAAGTTATTAAAACCCAATTTCTGCAAAACCTTTTTAAGTTTAGTAATAATTCCTATTTGTATGATTGTTTTACCTATTAAATAAGAAAATGAAGTGAATTTGACATTTTCTCAGTGTTTCATAGGTAGTTGCTCAGATGTATCACCTATGCGATAAGCATTATTATAGGTGCTAAGCCTACAATTAAATGATCTGTGAATGACAAGATGTTTATGTTTCCTGTTCTTATTGTCTCAGATGCCTTTTCTTTTCATTTCTTCTTTCCTTTCTTTCTTTGCTCTTCTTCTTTTTCTTTTGTTCTTTTTTTATTTTTCTCAGTACTAGGGTGTTGAACTCAGGGACTAGATTCAGGCACACTTTGTAAGTGCTCTACCACTGGGCTGTACACCCAGCTTATTTTTATTTTATTTTATTTATTTAATATTTATTTATTTATGTCTTGACTGAGATTTAGCTTAATTGGTAGAGTGTCACACTGCAGTCTCTGAGGTCCCAGGTTAGATTCCCAGCACTGTAAAAATGGGAGAAGGATTTGGTAATCCAATCCCAAAGCAATCCCCAAAACAGCCATTGAAAACACTATGAGGGTGGCTGTGAGTCAGACCCTACTCAGTGGCACCCAACAACAACAACAGCAGGTTGAGCCCAGGGCCTCATGCATGCTTTGCAAGTGCTCTACCACTGATCTTCACCCCTGGGTCATATTTCATTTTTTTTTTATTTGGAGACAGCTTCTTGATAAATTATACTGGTTGCCTCTGGCCTTGAAATTGAGAACCTCCTGCCTTAGCCTCTGAGTCACTGGGATTAAAAGCATGTGCCACTGTACATGGCTCTCAAAAGCTTTTGCCCTTCACTCAATTTGAATTATTAATATCATGATTTAGTTTCTCATTTTCTAAGAAAATATTATTTATTCATTAAGATTATCAGATGAAACTAAACATTTTTCCTAGGTTGCTCAAATTGATTAAACACAATTCAATAATGCTTCTAGTCATTTTGTTCATATAACTCATATCAGATATTTTATATTTATATCTCTCTCCAGTAGATTGATGGGCAATTTCATTAAAGAATGAATTAAATGGTGAATTCTGAATTATCTGGTAGACTTATTAGTTAACCAATTGTATAAATTTAACTTTTACATAAATTGGCAAAATTTAGGTTTTTTTTCTCCTGACTCAGAAATACAAGTTAACTTTTTGGGTAAAATCAGTGAATGCTGTTAAAGTGATTATGAATATAGACACAATATTTTAAAATCATCCTAGACTACTCTGAAACCTGTGAATGGCTTGTTATTATAATTGAACTGGAACTCTATTGTATATTTTTTGTCTTTTTTTTTTTTTCTTGCAGTACTGGGGGTTGAACCCAGGGCGTTGCTCTTGCATGCTTTGCAAGTGCTATATCACTGAGCTGCAACCCCAGCCAATTTTTTTATTTTACTTTTTTTTTTTTTTGAGACAGGGTCTTGCTAAATTACATGGACTGCCTCTGGCCTTCGATCCTCTTGGCTCTGCCTCCTGAGTTGCTGGGATTACAGGCATGCACCACCGTGCCTGGCTATATCTTGTTGTTTTTAAGGTTGCATGGGAATGACTATTTGCTGTTTACTCATTTTAATGGATTATGTCTTGAACATACTAAGAAGAAAATTAGTGAAGTAGTATTGAATTTACTCCCTTAGTCTATTAGGAATTCCCAATTATTTTAATCTAGTCTTAATTTTGCTTTGAAATCAAGTGGAGAATTTTTAAACCATTTAAATAAAAATTATTGTTTCATGTTACACTTCATATGGTAATACTGATAAATTAACTAATCTAGAATATAGACATAATATATAAAGCTGGTTAACTGACTTACTGAAAATGTGTTTTGGTAACTGCATATATCTATTTCTGTGGTTCTTACCACATGATTGTCTAAAAAAATTAAGCATGTATTAAGTATATTTTATTTGAAATTAAATGCCATGACTTGGGGGCTGTTGTTTGTGCTAAGTAAAATTATGCCTTGTAAAATTTTATATTAAGAGTAATATGTAAATTTTATTGCAATACTTATTAAATTTCTTGATGAAAATGAGAATGATGAAAATTTGTACATTTATAATAAATTTAATTGTTCATAATAATAAATATATTCATATGGAAATGTGGATACTATAAAAATAACAGTTTCCTTCTTATAGAACAAAGTACTGTTTATGGTAGCTATTTTTAGTGTGACATCAGATCAACACCACTTTTTAAACATCTACTTATTTGGTGGTATGTTGATTGATAATGTATAGCTTTATATACATTAAATTGGCTTGGTCAGTTGAGAAATTTGTTAGGAAAAATGTTGTAATATTACTTTTCAAAGATCATTAGTTTTGTTTGCGTTAACTAGTAGTAAGGCACTTATATTTTACAGCAGCTTCATAGGAAACATGTGACTCAGATTCGGACATGCCCATGTCAACTCAGACATTTATTGCAGTTCATCATATGGCAAAAAAAAAATTATCCATTTAGTAAAATGGTAATAAAATGCAGCTCCAGGTCTAATCTCTAAGTTGACTACATTAATAATAAGTTTGACCTGTTTACTTGAGTAAGTAAAAACAACAGATTTGTATCGAAATTATCTTTTGACATTCTCATGGAATCAAATTCTGATTTGCTTGAGAAAAAATTCAAAGCGTGTTAAAAACTAAAAAGTTGAGCCTTGACAGTTTGCAATGCTGGCAGGCAAGATAACTTGCTTTAGGCAAAATCATGAAGAAAAGCTTTTCCTCTGCACTCTTTCACCTCCTGTACCTGACATTGCTCATGTTGTTATTTTTACACTCCCTGGATGCTCAACATGCTCTCCTTACAAAATATTTGAAAGTAGTATGTCATCAACAGTCACAGTTAAATGAATAATAGGTTGTTGGGAAAATTTTGAGTGGATTTTCCTTGTCTATGTTTAAGATTAGCAATAGTAAATCAAGAGAAAGCTAGAAGGTAGAAATAAAAATATACTTACTCTGGCTTATGGGTTTAACTGAACATATCACCAACCATTATATTACACACAATTTATAGTACATTCTTAAGGCATGGAAATCTATTTTTGCAATTAATGTCAAATTTTCCAAATGTTTTTCAAAATATAATTGTTTCCTAATAACAATGTTCATGATCGATTACCAAATTATAGTAGATAAAAATGCCAATTTTGCCCAATTGTATACAATTTTGAGCTTAAAAAAGTTAAGAACAAATGTTTAAACTGGGGAAATGGGACTGTAACTTAGTGGACGAGCACTTGCCTAGATTCAGTCCCGAACCCCGTCTCCCCAAAGAAATAAAAGTTAGAATTGCATTTCAGAATTTAAAATATTTTTCAAAGGAGGCAGCATTGTAATTCTGCACTAAGTTAAAATTATAGATATTTTCATTTAGGTGAAAATCTTTTGTTCATTTCATTAGCAGAGAACATTTCCCCTTTTGAAAATAACTGTCCTAGGCTAATTTCTAAATCAAGGAAATAACTTTTTAGAGGGTTTAGCCCTTCTGATAAATTATTACTTTTTTAATGGTATAGTCATTTATACATAAAGAATTATAATTCAAAAATAGGTCCAATGTGATATTAAGAAGAGAGAAAGATGTAAACTTTCAGGATCTTCCAGTAGTATTAATTGCTCAAGTGTAGGATGTAGTTTTACATTATTGAATTTATTTTTTAATAATAGTGGATAACTCCTGCCAATTATTGATACCATCCCATGCAGTCCTGTAATGACTAATAACACACCAAATTATTTTAAAGGATGGACAATTATACATGAACTGAGATAGTTATTTTAACTTTTTGGAACCATATTTTTACTTACTGATAAGGTAAAAAGTATGGAATAACAATGTTTAGGTGTGACAGAAAATGAATACATTTTAAAATGGTGGGGAACTAAAATGATTATTTAATAATGGGAAAATAACAGGCCAAATTGTTGAACTAATGTGGGATACTGTACGGGTAAAAGGATGCTTGTGATATTTTTTTTTTTCAAATATTTGGAGGCATATTGTAGAGAAAATTAGTTTTTCATTAAAAAATAGAAAAATTATAATAAAAGCATTTTTTAAATGTCTGGTTTATGGTATGGTTTGAAACCTTGGTGAGTGATAATATAATTACTGTATATCTCTGTGGAGTATTTTAAGTACTTTAGTGACAGACAGTGGAGTGAAAGGTAGAAGAGAAAACATTCTATATCTCTTCCTGAACTTTGACTATATCATAAACTAAATATTTTAAATGCATTTATAATAGCTTCCAATTATGGGTGCTCTCAGACACTACTGCTTCTTTACCCATTTATTTTTCATGACTTTTATACATCCAAATTATAATTACCTGTATTTGGGCAGAATGGTTGTAGATTGTATGTATATGTGCATATACAAATATATGTATATATGTATTATGCATGTATGGATACAAGAATATGCAAATATATGTATATGTTTATTGCAGTTAAAGGTGTAGTAACACACAGTATATTGAAATTATAGTTTAAGTTATGAATGTTGTTTATTCATTGTATTGTTCACCCATCAATAATCATTTTAAAAAGTGATAATTTCCTATATAGTACACTTAGTAAATGTATGATCATAAACATTTTCATGTAATAGAAAAAATAGAGTATCTTATCATTTAATCTTTGGCTTATCTATTTTAAAGAAATGACTAGGGTGTACCCTTTAATCCAATAAGTAATAAAATTTGGAAGTGTTAAATTATTAATATGATTATACTTTTCTATAAGAGGGAAATTTATATATAACTTTCTTATATATTTAATGTCTGGCTGAACCTTCAAAGAAAGTATCTAGTCAAATCAGAAGCTGTATCAATAATTCACATCAAAAGCTGCTTTGGGGGCTGGTGTTTAGCTCAGTTGGAAGAGTGCTGCTCTGCACTCTCTAGATATGATCTCTAGCACTGCAAAAATGGAAGAAGGACCTGGTAGCCCAATCCTGAAACAATCCCAAAATAATCAGCCTTTGCAAACTCTGTGAATAGCAGAGAAGGACGGATGTAGCACCAGGTATGGCACAGTGTTAGGGAGTGTTTCATTCTGTTGTACATAGGGTAGCTATGAGTTAGACTCAACTCAACCACACCTAACAACAACAACAATAACAACAACAGCAACAAAAACTACTTTGGAAGGGCAGGCACCATGGCAGACACCAGTAATCCCACTGACTGGGGAGACTGAGACAGGAGTATCCCAAGTTCAAGGCCAGAGGCAGCCTATACAATTTAGTGAGACCCTATCCCAAAATAAAAAAAATAAAAATAATTTTAAGGAAAGGACAGAGATACAACTCACTAGTAGAATACTTTTCTAGCATATGCAAGGTCCTGGGTTCAACTTCTGGGTACTAGAAGTAAAAAGTTTCTTTGATCTCAAATATGCATGTTTTTCTTAACAGATATTCAGATCTAATTATCTAGAAAATGGTCTGAAATCTACAGTTCAATTTCAGTGTTAAAAATTGAAGATTAAGCTATTTCTGGAGATGTTGGGATTAATGATGTGAGTTCTGTTTTAGATTTACAGCACCATGATGAACACATTAGTGAAGTAGGAAGCAAATAACATTTTGGGAAATGTGACCTTATTATCTTAATATTTTTATCATTTAGGAAAAGAATGTCTTGGAACCCATAGCTTGACCTTCAAGTGTTAAGGAATGCACATAAAATAAATATCAACCTGAAATTCTGAAAAGCAAATCCTCTTTTTAGCAAAATGGGATTCTCTCATAATACTAATAAAATATAAGCTGTGAGAGAATATAGACTCTGAAAGGTTAACAAAAGTCCAAAATATGCTATGATTTTCAAAAGATGTCATGTATAAACTATGTTCATAAGGATATACAACTAAAAGCAAGCTCAGGAAGGGTGTGCAACACAAGAATAGTCTGTCAGGAAAATGAATGCCAAGAGTAAGTGGAGCTATGGAGGCTAAAAATGCTGCTAAGGATACAACCCTGTTTCTTTCTCTGTCTCTGTCTCTGTCTCTTTATAGATGTTTATATACACAAATATGTACACACATGAAAATATATTTGCTTACGTGTATGTTTTTGTGTATATACATATGCATGCAGGAATAAACATAATAAATATATGGGTATGTAGGTCCATATCTCTGTGTATATATACATGTATATATATGTATACTATATATGTTCATATATACACATATATGGGGTTGGGGTTTAGCTCAATTGGTACAGTGCTGCTCTATGCTCTCTGAGGCCCTGAGTTCAATCCACAGCACCACAAAAATGTAAGAAGGCCATGGCAATCCACTCCCAAAACCATCCCAAAACAATCAGCCATTCAAACCCCTATGAAAAGCAAGGAAGCACTGACATAGTACCAGGCATGGCACAGCCCGAGGAAGTGCTTTGTTCTGTTGTACATAGGTTCACTATGAGTTGGACCTGACTTCATGGCACCTAAGAACAACAACAACAACAACAAACACAAATACATAGAGATTTCTTCATATATGTATATATGTGTGTGTGTGTGTGTGTGTGTGTGTGTGTACATATATATATAATATGCAATGATACTATGATTTCAATGTATGATGAGAAAGAAAATGAAAAGATATATAATCTGATTGGGATAGAGAAATATGGAAAAAGCAAACAAAAAACAAAGGAGAATGACTTATCAAAGTGCATTTTATTATGACCTTTTTCACCTTAAAGGATAATATTAAACTGAACAGAGAAGAAATTCAGAACAGTGGAAATCTAGTCACTGAAACTCAAGGTAGACCAAGAGATATGCTGCTCATTTTCAAGTTAGAACATCTTGGTCTAGGTAACTTATAAGCTAGTGCACTGACAATTTCTGTTGGTACCAGAAAAGATGCCAGAGAATAGGAAGTTGACACTTTTTAAGAAAGTAAAGATTTGGGAAATTATAATTCTGTGAGCATAATGTGGATTGTGAGCCAAATTTTAGAAATTAGAGAATATTTTTGCTTTTCTTTAGTTTTCAAATCAAATATATTTACATTTCCTTAAAAATAATGATCATTAATACTTATCATGAAAACATTGGTGATATATGTTATATTTTATATGAGTTTTAGAAAAATTGATCAGAATGACAGTAATAGAATATATCTTAACATTTGGAATGTGTTCACATAATTCTATATGGCACGTCTACAGAAATTATTGAAAGGTGGGCTAGTGAACATTTTTAATGGGCAGTGAGTTTTATTATTTTTATTGATCCAAATGAAGGCCTCTGGTGGTATTCTGCAGGGTCATGCCCTTTTACATATACATGATATGGATAAAAGGTAGCTATATTTTATGCTTACGTTACAGTCTCTCATATCCATCTCTACTAGGAACAGCAATGCAAAATTGCTACCTATTGAAATCCTACAAAGTACAATTTTTTCTATTTCACAAAAGTGAGACTGAGTTTCAAGGAAATTAAATAATCTTTCTTATATCCGCAGGCTAGTAATTGCAGAACAGGGTTTTAAACTCAAATCTGCATGAACACTGCTATATCTCTTGTTGTTGTTGCTGTTGTTGTTAGGTGCCATCGATTCGGTATCCGACTCATAGCAACCCTCTGTACAACAGGAGAAACACTATTGTCAGTGCTTCTCTGCTGTTCATAGGGTTTTCAATGGCAAGTTGATTTTTGGAAGGGGGTTGCCAGGTCCTTCTCCCAAGCCTGCAGCACCTGGTGTTCCCGGCGGTCTCCCATCCAGGTTCTAACCAGGCCCGGCCCTGCTTAGCTTCCGATATCTGACGAGATCAGATTCCACAGGGCTATGGCTGCAGGTCCTATATCTCTTTGGAAGACAAAAGGCAGACATTTCAACTTTGATGAAACACGGAGCTGGGAAGAGTCTATGGCAGAATGACAGAATCAAGATCTAGAAAGTGTGGAACCATGGGTCAAAATAAATAGTCTTAAATGTTCTTGAAATTAATATTGTGCTAAGAACTGTAAAAAATTCAGTTGAAAAATGTACAGAATTTGGTAATACATTTTTATCAGTAACTCATAATAAATTTAAGTATCTTAAAGTGGGGAGGTAGACTCTACTCAATTTCAGTGATTAAAATAAATGTAATATAGCTGGGCCTGGTGGTGCACTCCTGTAATCCCAGTGGCTCAGGAGGCAGAGGCAGGAGGATTGCAAGTTCTAGACCAGAGGCAGTCTTTGTAACTTAGTGAAACCCTATCTCAAAAAAGTAAAAAAAAAAAAAAAAAAAAAAAAAAAAAAAAAAAAAAAAAAAAAAAAAAAAAAAAAAAAAAAAAAAAGGCTGAAGGTGCAGCTTAGTGGTCCAGACTTGCAAAGCATGCAAGCATGAGGCCCTGGCTTCAACCCCCAGTGCCAATAAATAAATAAATAAATAAATAAATAACATTTTATTATATTAATGAATATATTGGCAAAGCAAAGGTAGAGAATTACACTGTTAGAGGTAATCTAGGGTAGTCTTAATCCTTGCTGTCCTGTTCTAAAGGGGATGTTGACTAATTTGAAAATATTGAATGAGGAATATACTGCAAGTGCATGTAGAACGTAGGTACTTTCCCTAACACATCAGATATTATACTTTATAAACGTTTACTTCATTTATACACCATTATTATCTGGCATAGTTTTTCTATAATAGCACTATAAAAATTCACAACAAATGTTGGCCCAGTAAGAAATGGAGTGTACAATTCCCATAACTATAGCTATATAAAAGAAATAGATCTAAATGACATATGGGTTTCAAAATTATATTTTTATACCCAGAAAATACCTATTGTATAAATTACACAAGATTATGGGTTTCAATGAGAATGTAAAATTGTTTGTGTTAACACTTTTTATGAATATTTTTATATCCACACTTGTTATTGCAGCTAAAATGTGTATTTTCCAAAAATGTGTATTTTCCAATTTTTATTGTGCTTTCATAAGATGTTTTTCTATGATATCCATAAATACTGGAAAGGGTCTTTTAAGGAGAATTTTAAGTATAAATAAATTTTTTGGTCAGTTTAAACTTCTGTACAAATCTAAGATATTTTAAAGGTAAATATATTTTGTGCTTGAAATGGTCAAAATTATCACAGCAACTAGATGAATAAAACTATCCATGTCTCATTCCAGTACTTTCAAAGATTAGTTTTCACAAAGAAAATAATGTATATATGCCTTTATGTATGTATGTTGCTGTTGTTGTTAGGTGCCGTCGAGTTGTGTCTGACTCATAGCAACCCTCATAGGGTTTTCAATGGCTGACTGTTTTGGGATTGCCTCAGGAGTGGGTTGCCACATCCTTCTCCCAAGATTGTTGTTGTTGTTGTTGGTATCTGACTCATAGCGACCCTCTGTACAACAGGGGAAACACTATTGTCAGTGCTTCTCTGCTGTTCATAGAGTTTTCAATGGCAGATTGATTTTTGGGAGGGGGTTGCCGGGTCCTTCTCTCAAGCCTGCAGCTTCTGGTTTCCCCGGGCAGTCTCCCATCCAGGTTTTAACCAGGCCTGACCCTGCTTAGCTTCTGAGATCTGACGGGATCGGATGCCACAGGGCTACAGATATTAAATGCATATATAATGTACACTTACTATCATATTTCTGAAAAGAAAGAGACCACATAATGCTTTGTAAGAGATTGTATCTCATTAACCCTATTAATATTTTGGGCTCTGCCTCTGAGACAAGATTATGAGTGCCTTAGCCAGAGTTTTTAAATATAGGAAATACAATATTGAGTCATGTAATGAATGTTTAGTCAGATTTTATTTTTGAAAGAGAGTGACTGTTTTTCTATCTTTATCCTTGATGGAGACGCTTTCTTTGTCAAAGCTGGTCTTTTGTTTAAAAAGTTAAACGAGTGTCAACATGTAAAGAAAACAGACACCCTTGGGTGATCAACCAGCTTATCCAATATCATTTAAGTAATGAAAGTATCTTAAAGTGAAATATGACATCTTTGGGCCACATTTGCATTTACAATTCTCTAGTATATTCCCTCCTACCGTCATCAATCTTTCCTGAAGCATTTTGCAGAAATTGATAGATGCTGATAGCTGGTGTTTGGAAACATATTTTTAGTAAAATATGTAAAATTTTACAGCTTATTTCATTGAGTCTATCTGGGTCATAATACTTTATGCCTTTGGAATACAGTTGTATACCTTTTGCCATCAAAAGTGCTGAAAAATGTTATTTGTAATTTCTAAGATACATGTGCCTGCAGCAGTAGCCCTTTGGCATCAGATCCTGTCAGAGCTCAGAAGCTAAGCAGGGTCTAGCCTGGTCAGTACTTGGATGGGAGACCATCTGGGAACACCAGATACTGTAGGCTTGGGAGAAGGAACTGGCAACCCCCTCCCCAAAACAATCAGCCATTGAAACCCCTATGAATAGCAGAGAAGCACTGACAATAGTGTTTTGCTTGTTATAGATAAGGTCTCTATGAGTCAGTTGCAAACTCAACAGCACCTAATAACAACAACAACAATAACAACATATATGTGGAATACTATACAAGTAGCCAGTTAAAGTCTTCAGCCATAGCACCCTGACATCTGATCCTGCCTAATCTTGGAAGCTAAGCATAGTTGGCCTGGTTAGTCCTTGTATGGGAAACTGCCTGGGAATACCAGGTGCTTCAGGCTAAGGAGAAGACCTTGGCAATCTACTCTTGAAACAATTTGCCACTGAGAACCCTTGAATAGCAGAGAAGCACTGACAGTAATGCAGAGCACAGCACAGTGTCAGGGAGTGTTTCGTTCTGTTGTATAGGGTTGCTATGAGTTGGACCTGACTTGACGGCACCTAATGGCAAAAAGCCTGTTAAAAAGAGATGAGAAAAGAAGTATAAAAACATTTTAAGTGTTTGACAGTATTCTCTAAGTCAATGTAAAGTTTTAAGTTTCATGGCAGTGTTCATATTTTCTTCTGACTTTAATAATTAGATGTGTGTCACAAATTATTAATATTTAACTTCTTACAAAATGTTAATGTTTTCTCTAACACTATAGTAATGGGTTTCAAAAATACACAATATCTCTTGTATAAAGCAAAGTACAAAATTCTTATTTTTCATCTGAGTTTCTAATTTAATTGATTTGGTGGTGGTTGTTTTGTGTCCAACTCATAGCGACCTTACTTACAACAGATAAAATACTATTAGTGCCTCTGCTATTCATAGGGTTTTCAATGGCTGATTGTTTTTTGGGAGTGGGTTGTCAGGTCCTTCTCCCAAGCCTACAGCACCTGGTGTTCCCAGGCGGTCTCCCAGCCAAATACTAACCACACCTGACCCCGCTTTGCTTCCAAAATCTGATGGGATCTGATGCCACAGTGGTACAGCTGCAGGCAGTTGGAGAGATGGCATAAAATATCCTAACCTTTTTTAGACTATATAATACCAATGAGCCTAGGGATTGCACCTCAGGATGAAAGGGAGAGCAGAAATGTTTCTCCTATTCTTCATCCTATCACAAACCTAGTCTTCACACACACACACACACACACACACACACACACACCTCCAAACCCACCCATGTATGCATAAACTGGATTTGTAATTATATATCTACCTATATCTCTATTTATGAGTCTACCTATCTATCTATTATTATTAGGTGCTGTTGAATCAGTTTCTAATTCATAGCAACCCTGGGTACAACAAATGAAACACTATTGTCAGTGTTTCTCTGCTATTCATAGAGTTTTCAATGGCTAGTTGTTTTTTTATGAGTGGGCTGCTGTGTCCTTCTCCCAAGCCTACAGTACCTAGTATTTCCAGGCCGTGCCCCATCCAAGTACTAACCAGGTCCCATCCTGCTTAGCTTCTAAGATCTGACAGGATCAGACACCACAGTGGTATGGCTACAGACATCTATCTATAAAACACATTTATATATGAACATGTATTTGAATTTTTCTATAAACACACATGAAGCCTCCTACATTTCACTTCATAATGAACCCCTCCATCTTTGTTGCTCAAAAACTTTGAAAAGAGTGAGACAGGCTCAGGACATTGTGAAAAACTAATGTTTTCAGAATACACTAGAGTGCCCTGAATTTTTTTAATGGACTATTAGAGATACAACTGTGCAATCTCTAGAAAAATGTAGTCAAGTTTGCTTACCATTTGGGTACATATACTACAAAAGTATCAATTAGGTTATTTCAAAATTATTCCACAGCATGATAATATGCATTATGGAATAATTATTATATAAACTACTCTCAGCACAGCATATTATCTGAGACCCACTTTGCAAAGAGAACAGAAAGCCTAAATTATGTAAGAAGCAATCTCCACACAAAGGAAGGAACATTGTCTGGTTGTCAGGATAGAAGATCTCTTATTCTGGCTTTGTTAAGAAATAGCTTCTTGAGGATAGAAAAATCAACTAATTTCTATGGTTCTTATGTTTGTCTTTTGTCAGCCACTTAAACTCCTCAAAAAGTGGATGATAAATTATAGTATTTCAATCACATGAATTTTATTTAATACAAGAATAGAAATCAATTTCATTTTTTCTACATATACAGAAAATGTCTGTATGAATGATCTAACTATAAGCTTTCTCTGTGTTTTTTTTTTTCTATTAAATACAGGGACCCAATAAAACCTGAAAATATTGAGTGTTTCAACTACTTTTTTCAAAAGGGAAAGTAGAAAAGGGCTTCTTCCCACAGAAAATTTATTAACAATAACTGTTCAATGAAATGTTTTAAAATAATGAACAATATTCCCTTCATATAAATAATCATGGGAAAGATAAATTTTAAATCTTTTTTTCCCTTTTTTCATAGCGAGCCCTACTTACACAAACAATTCTGTTGTAAAGACACCAACCACTTCTATGAGGAGGTATTCATTGTAGACATACAGATGTCAATGAAAACCTAAGTTTACAAGAAAAGTAAGCCAGATTATAATTCTAACCAACCGCATGTTCAAACATATGCTTAGTAGAAAGCTATCTCATGATATAATGAATTATCGATTGTGAGTAAATGTATACAGTTGGCAACTACATACCAGGAATCATCATCCAACAAACCAAATTTTCTCACGTTAAGTCTTCATGTCACTTTGATAATCACCCGAAATTGTGAAGCTAAGAACATTTAAAAATATAAATGATAGTGGCATTGACTATGGACTGATATTCAACTTCAAAAATGAAAATAAATACAATACTGTATAAAAGTAAAATTGTGTTGAAAATTTTAAATCAAAACTAAGTTAAAACTGCTGAGATGATTAACTTTTCTGCCAGCCTACCACATCTATTGCTTTCCCTCCTACAGACAAATGTAGCAAAAGAGGAACACAGCAAAAAAGGAAACAGGAAGACCTGCTTCAGTACTGAATGCACTGATTTAATTGGCTAAGAAGTCCAAATGCTAATACTCCTAATAATCAGCCATTCCTTTTGTGTTTTGGTAACACATATCCTCATACAATGTACATCAAATGGAATTTTTTGATTCACTTCTGACATTTCAAAGTTTCCATTTTTGAATTCCCCTAGTCTTAAGTAACTATCACATTGTCTTGCTTGTTTACTAAGTTTAACTTTTTCCCCAACATCTAGGGCTCCATGGTGTAAAATGTCATTTTGACGATCTTCGGTACCAGTATTCACTTTAATCTTTTTTATTACAATTGGATTTTCAAATAAAATAATAAAGATATCTCCAACTGAAGGTGGTTTTCCCCAAAAGTACTCATCAACACTACTATAAGCCTTGCTGGCATCATAATTTTCAAACACATTCATGTTTGTGTATAGACTTGCAGGTGGGTTGTCAGGGATGTCAAATGATTCTTCTTCAAAATCATCATCCTTCAGTTTATTCTCAGTTCCTTTATATGATGAATAATAACCCATGTGCTGAAAAAGAGATGGTTTAAATCGGATCACATTTTTCTGAGCCAGTAGTCCTCGGAAGTGAGTTAAGAGCCAATCACAAGGCATTTCTTGATAAAACATTAATAAAAAATGGGCTAAACGTGGGAGATCACGAGAATGATAGAGTTTACCGATGTAGCCTAGCTTAGAGAACTCAAGAGTTACCCAGTATGTCCCTTCTAGGGATGTGATGACTTTCTTGATGGCAGTCAAGAAATTTTTGGAACATCGTACATCATCTTCAAGCATTACATAATAGTCTGAAGTATTGGCACAAAAATTAAGCAGAAAAGCATAATCTACATTTTGCTTGGAACGAAATCTGACTCTATCTACAGGATCATTGTAATTTCTTTTAAGACCATCCAGAACTGGGTAATATTCTTCTGGTGCATGTATAACCATTAATCTTCCTGCCATAATGTGATGGGAAAATTTCTGTGTAATATCCTGGACCATGACATCCCGCCAGGATGAATTAAAGTCTGCCAGATGAACCACCACTGAAATTTCCTTGAGTTCTTCATAACTGGATTGCTCAAAAATTGACTTGATTGTCTCAAGTAAATAGTTTCCTTTTTTTCGTTTCACTGATGAAAGTCCAATTGTAAGATACCCTAGGCAAAAGAATTCAGAAGGAAGACAAATTAAATCTGAAATAATTTTTGAATAACACAGAAATAGAAAAAAAGAGATTCTTTTCCTTTAGGCACACAATGATATTAAGTTAATCTAGTGAATGATTATGCATAGAATATTTTGTGATTAAAGTATTTATCTAAATATATGAATGCTATAGCAGTTTATGGGCTGGGATTTGGCTCAGTGGGTAGAGCGCTGCGCTGCCGTCTCTGAGGTCCAGAGTTCAATTCCCAGCTCCGCAAAAATGGGAGAAGGGCCTGGCAATCCACTCCCAATGCAATCCCGAAACAGTCAGCCATTGAAAACCCTGTGGGGGTCGCTATGAGTTGGATACTGACTCGACGGCACCTGACAACAACAACATAGTAGTTTATATACAATTGATGTTTTATAGAAAAAATATATCTAAAGCACAATGATATATGAGTCCTATTGCTGTGAATATTTGTTTACAAAATACAAAAAATGTTTTAGAGTACTTAAAGTATTAAAATATGTAAAGTAGTTAAAGTATTTAAAGCTTAATTTTTTCACATATGCACAATAGAGAGGATAGATAGATGTTTAGATAACATACAGGTTATTTTAAAAATACCTACTAATGTAGGAGAGAATTCATAGTTCAGACTGACAGACTAGTATCAAATGATGAGAAAGAAAAATAAGAGTAACCCATTCTTTAAATCATCTTTAAATTTTCAACAGAACACACGTCATATAATTTCAATTTTCTTTGATGTTATTATCTGTTAGTAGAAGAATTCATAACTAAACTTTTTTTTTAAATTCATAGTAAATTTTTATTTTTGTAGCAATGGGATTTTCCAGTATGGATCCTTTACATCACTTCTAGCAACAGCTTCATTGACCCACAAAGTTTATGGGGCCTTCAGAAGCATCTCTTTTGGGAGTGAAAGAATATTTCCATACATGATACAAGGAAGGATTAAGACAGTATATAATCAGTATCTAACTTGTGGAGAAATGCACTGAGGAGTGCCAGATGCTGTAGGGGCTTGAAGAAGGGAGACAAGTGTTTTGACTGGTTGCGCTTTTGGTAGACTGGGTCTCCATTAGAGGGCAGAACTGTCTATACGTGGGTAGTCCTCTGGAACTGCAGACTGGTACACATACTCTCTCCTTTGGGGAGAGACAGACATCTTTGGTTTGACACTGATCGGCACAGTCCCAGTATTCTACAGCTTTGGTAGGCTACCAGTGATCAGATATATAAATTATTGAATATGTTGCTAGCTTGCTCAGTAGGTACCAAAGGAATTTTTATCTTTCTTTTTTGAGGAATACGATGTTGGCCAGGTAGGGCTGGTTTGTGGCAAGTGGCTTCCTAACCTCAGTTATCAGGTTCACAGGGACAAGCCTGATCTGTCAATCACATGGCAGGGTTGTTTTGAGTCTAGTTAGGCCTGAAAAGTTTCCTCCTTGCTGGAAAGCTTGACATTTTACTGGGTGTGTGCTTTGATCTCCTATGGATACACAACATGGAATACCCATATGACCAGCTTTTCCCTGCAGGGGCCACGCGGAAGAATCACATGCCTATAGACTACTCGAAGGCAGAACACTGCTGATGTAACTCTTAGAATTCTTAAGTATGACTTTTTCTCTTTCTTTTTTTAAGATCTGTTGAGGCTGTTATCCTTCCCTCCGTGGGCACAGATCTCTGAAATAATTTTAGGAAGAAAAAGGGGAAATGGCTTGATGACAGACACGCTGGCTAGTGAGTTTCACTGATAGGATCCCCAGTCCAAAGCCTCATGGTCGTGACTGGTCAGAGACTGAGCGTGCAGCTGAGGAAGAGTCCTCTGCGCCAGCCCAGGTGTGGGCAGGGGCAGGGGAGGAATGGACCTGGAGAGATGAGGGCCATCGGAGGGGAGAAGGGCAGCCTAAACTGGGGGTGTCGGGTGGAGACCACACTGGACCGGTGCAGTGCGGTGTGCACAGGTACCATTGGCTCTGAGAAGAATAGATTTCGTTGTGGTGCGGAAACAGGAGGGGTCCAGCCTCACAGCACAGCTGATTGTGCGAAGGCTGTTCTCATACCTAAGCGATAGGAATGGGGCTTCAACATTCAGCACCACTTCTAAAAGCTAATTACATGAGGTTAAAAACCCAAATTAGCTGCTTTTCCCGGGGCCCCCAGAAACAACTACCGAATACTGTCTGTTCCTGTCTGCAGTTTTACACAGTGATGGAACCCGGAAGCCTTAATGCTGGCATTAAGCATTTAAAATCGACCTGCTATCCTATGAACAGACTACTACAACTGTGTTCATATTCATGTAAGATGTGTAAAACCCATCATAATCTGCATAGTAGGCAGTTCAGGATCTCATTTCTCTTACCCTTCATAAATTTGGCATTTTTGCCATCTTTCTACTTGCCTTCATGACCTTGTCAAATCAGCCTGTGGACCAGAGTGTTGATGAAATGTTACTGCAGAAGAGATTGTGGGAAGATCGGTGTACTGTGCAGGTAACACCAAATTCTTTCTTGTAACATAAAAAGTGAAGTTTTATTATTGCTTGTGCCTCAGCTGTTTAAATGAATATTAAAGGACTTGGTGAATAAAAAAAAAGTTTACCTGACTCATTAATTCTACAATAAGCAATATTATGGGATATATTTTAAGAACTTTACTTCACATGATACACGTTCTAAGATATGAAATTTCTGTTTTCTTTATTTTGAAAGACATTTAATAGTAATTTTTTTGGAAAATGTCTTATTCAGACATTTAAAATCAATAAGTACAAACTGTGTAGTTTTTAAGGAATAAAGTAACTCCAAGGAAGAATAATTCACTTCTGTGAAGTATGAGATGTATTTATTTTGAAATATTTTCACTTTTTAAAGATTCATTTTCACATGATTTAGAACTGAATAAAATTTCTAAATCAAAATTTGGAAAATAAGGACATGTTTACATGCAAAATGGTCATTGATTTAATGTAGACACTTATATGATGTGAGTTTTACAATACTGAAAAAGCCCTTCCCAAGGAAAAAGTTTCCTACTAAAAATCTATCAGAGAAGTTGAGTTTTATATTTTGTTTAAATATATGGGCTTTCAACTCTTCCACTGAAACACAAATGTTATCTCATAGCATTATTAAATTTTAAGCCATCAAATTTCATTATATTCAGTAATAGCCAACACTTACAAAAGACTATATGAGATAGGAGTCTAGCAATATTGTCACACGCATCTTGAATGTTCATAACTATCTTTTGGGCTAGGTTAGCCATTGACATTATTGTGCTTTATAGATGAGGAAATCAAGTCCCAGTGTGATGAGATAACTTGTAAAAAGTGTTGTTACAGTTAGTAACTAGTGTGGAGCCAAGATTCTAGCTACCCTGCCTTTATCTTCTTCTGTGCAGTGTTCCCTCTTTAGTATAAAGCAGATAGCATTTGTACCAATAGAATTTAATACAAGTAGTATGTGGGTAATGAGAAATGTTTAAATAAAAGTTAAAACCGATAAAGATCGAAAAATAGTAGCATTCTTTGGAAATTAGAAGGAAGAGTAGAAACACCAGGCATTTCAGGTGGGAGAATAAAAGGAAAAGGGATCTAGTGAAACCTAATTTAACATATTACTTTCCTCATCCTGGTGATTGCAAACTCCCTTGCATAAACCCTTCTCAAAAGGATAACTCAATTTTTTGTGGTCTTCATATACCTTATTTAATGTTATCACTTTATTTTACTTATTCTAAGATTTATATTTTTCATACTGAAACATTTAAAAATTAGGTACACTTTACAATTGATGACGTCTTACAATTAAAATTGGTCATGCTTATATACTCTTCTTGTTGTTGTTAGGTGCTGTTGAGTGGGTATTTAACTCTAATGACCCTACATACAACAGGTGAAACACTATTGTTAGTGCTTCTATGCTATTCATACGGTTTTCAATGGCTGACTGTTTTTTGGGAGTGGGCTGCCTGGTCCTTTTCCTTATACATTCTTAGTGTGTTAATCAAGTAATGGTACATTTTATGTTATTGTGTATTGGTATCTGAAATGTAGTGTTACTTCTTGGCTCCAAATACTTTTTTTCTAAACTGACATTAGTCACCTGAATAGTTTCCTGCAAAAATTCATTTTAATAACCTTATTGGTAAATAAAGTCATTGCTGATGTAATGCTGATGCAGTTAAAAATCTTCAGATGAAATTGGCCTGGATTTAGGCATGGGCTCTAAATTCTATAGCTAGTATCCGTATGAGGAGAGAAGAGAGAAAGACAAGGGGAAGAAGGAGGGAATTGGATTTATGCTTCTACAAACCAAAAAATGTCAGGAGCCATCAGAAATTGGAAGAGATAAGGAAGATTTAAGAAAGAATTTAAAATGTCACACACAAATTTGAAACGAGGTCACAAAATTCTTTAGGCCAAGGAAACATGAGGCCTGAGATCAATCACTTAAGTCATTCTGACTCAGCACGGCAGGTTTCTGTTGGTTTCTGCAGAGTGTTTAACACAATAGAGATAATAAATAGCCCTTTCCTATCATACATTGTATGTGGAACACATAACACATGTGATTGATTATTAATCACTATTCGGTGCTGTTCTTATAACAACTGGTTTGCTGTAACTTCCCTCTTTGTTCTTTTCAATATTTAAAACCCCATAGTTATTGCTGGGTGCAGTGACACTGCTCATAATCCCAGTGACTGGGGAGTCTAAGGCAGAGGACAGAAAGTGCAAGGCCAGAGGCAGCCTGTGTAAGTTACTTAGCCAGACCCTGTTTCAAAAGAAAAAAGAAGATAGATAGTGGTGAGGCAGCCCAGTGGTAAAGCACTTGCAAAGTATGTATGAAGCCCTGGGTTCAACTCCCAAGTACTGAAAAAAGAAATTACTAAATCGAGGTGACTATAATTTGTCCCCTAGGTGATTATCTTCATATCAACTCAAATAAACTCTTTGTTCATAACTGGTGCACCTCAACCTGCTTTTTAAGTTGGTAGATTCTCCTTTAGAAATTTCAGAGGGAGTGTGGACCTGCTAGTATCTTGATTTCAACTTCTGGCCTCCAGAACCATATGAAAATAAATTATTATTTTTAAAGTACCTAATTTGTAGTAGTCTACTGTAGGAGTACTATAAGATAACACACTGGTGAAAAATCATAAAACCAAACCATTAAAGGTTGAATATGTACCAATATGAGAATAGTTACTTTTAAAAATTACCTGTTAAAATTTAAAGTAAACTCTCCTAGACAAGTTCTACAGCAAATTATTAAAATGCTTCTTATTAATATTCATCACTTTAAATGTTTGAGTTAGGAAGTATTGCAATTTGCAAAGAGGTACTGAAATCCTTCTTTCTCAAAGTATATATTAGTAAATCTCTTAAACATTTGTTGATTCACAAATGAAACAAATTGTCATCATTTTCAAACAAAATGTTTTAGACCATCTTTTTTAAAAGTTTAATGATACTTACGCTTTCTTTGTAAAGGTGTTGCAGCCAGGTAGCGGTAGGTGACATTTATGGCTCCTGAGAAATTAGACAAATCCTTGAAAGTGTGAACATAGCGTTCTGAATTCAGTTGATGTGTGGATGTTTCCCTTATTAGCTGTTTATCACCTTCCTAAATGCCAAGAAAGAGGCAGAGAAAATAAATTCTAGATGATCATGGATTGAAGAAAGTTTCTGTTGTACAGTTAAGATATTGGTATTACATATAATGTGGAAGACTATACGACTCTCAATTACAGACACCATAAGCTGATTTCCTACCTGAATTCTCTGCTCTCTCCTCTATTACATTCTTCATACTACAATTGATTTGGTTTTCTATAGAATACACTAATAATGGCATTTTCTTGATTAAAAAGAACTCTATAGTAAAAATTCACATTGCCTTCAAGTTAAAATTCAATTTTCAACCATAATTAAAGATTTTAAAAGTTGATAGTTTCACTTGAGGCTACTTCCCAACAAATTCCTCGTATTGGAGCCATATTAATCTATATATTCTTCCACAAACATGGTCAAACAAAAGACTGAATATTATTCCTGTGATGGTAAGTAAAGATTTCGGAATGAATTGGAAAGTGCAGTGATAAAGTTTTAATAAGTCACTTATATATCCATATAATTGAAAACTGTTTAAAACAGCCAGCCATGGTCCATGTGTTATGGCAGGGGTTTTTGCAGATATTTCCAATGACATTAAATAGGATACATTTGTCTCAAGTCAAGGGAATGTCTTAGTCTTATGATAATATGTTTGCTTCTGTGTGTGTGTGCACATGTTTTTGTGTGGTATTCCATTAAAGGAGAAGTCAGGACATTTTATATTTCCAGTCCCTTTTATTCATTTGGTGGTAGACTTTCCACGTTATTAAATCTTCAATAAGGCTTATATTTAAGAAACCATTCAAATTCATGTTAGACATAGACATATCTTTTTTTTTTTTTTTTCAGTACTTGGGGTTGAACCCAGGGCCTTGTGCTTGCATGCTTTGCGAGTGCTGGATGACTGAGCTGCATATCCAGCCCATTTCTTTTTTAGTTTTTGAGACAGGGTCTCGCTAAATTATGCAGACTGCCCCTCTGGTCTCCAACTTGCAATCCTCCTGCCTCTGCCTCCCAACTCACTGGGATTACAGGCATGGGCCACTGTGTCCAGCACAGGTTAGATATATCTTGTTAGCCATTAATTACTTCCAATTTCCTCCTTCCTTTGATGTAAGTGCAAAGGTAGATTTTGATAATCAAATCACTTCCTAATTAAATTGCTCGAAAACATATAGTCATAAACTATATACTGTATAATTAGGAAGAAATGTTTCTTTTTGGTAAACTGTGCATTTTACTGTGTGTTGTTCTCTGGATCTATTTCTACTACTCTGTATGGGATATAAGAACAGTCATGTGCAAGCTAGTAAGACAATAAACACACTAAATAACTTTAGTCTTGATATTATCTATGCTTAATAAAATTTTGATTAATATCTTCTAAAAGATTGAGCAAGCTGGGCGCAGTGGCGCACGCCTGTAATCCCAGTGGCTTGGGAGGCGGAGGCAGGAGGATTGCAAGTTTGAGACCAGAGGCAGTCTGCATAACTTAGTGAGACCCTGTCTCAAAAAGTAAAAAAATGGGCTGAGGGTGCAGCTCAGTGGTCCAGCATTTGCAGAGCATGTAGGTGCAAGGCCCTGGGTTCAACCCCCCGTACCGCAAAAAAAAAAAAAAAAAAAAAAAAAAAAAAAAAAAAAAAAAAAAAAAAAGATTGAGCAAGACTCAAATACAAGTGCTACATTAAATGGAACATTTGATACTTTTTGTCTGCCTAAAATGCAAAAAAGATTAACTCAGATTTTTAAATCTATGGGCATATGACAAATTTCTTAGAAGAAAAACTAGAAATAAGAGAATACATTTGGAGATTTTCAAGATCTTTAAGTATGAACCTTACTACATCAAGGTTCATTCTGAATTCCTTTCCTCTCTATATATCCACATACATGTATATGAACCTGTATTTGATCTGTTATTAGTATTTGTTAAAATTTGATATTTATTAATGTATTTCTACATTTTACATAGCTTTGGTAATTTGGACAAAGAAATTATTTCAGGTTTTTACAAGGTTTGTAATGAAATAATCATCTGTAAATGCTATAGTCTTTCAAAATACTGAAAATTAAACCTTTCATGTTAAATTTCATATAAACATACCAAATGAATAGTCACTGAGTTCTGAGTACTTTAAGTTCTTTATGCACAAATATTTTCACTTATTTCTGTCAGTAAGACTATAAAAATCATTAAAGTTTTAAGTAAACAATTTAGAATTGCTAAAAAGTAACTGGGGACTTAGTCTAG